>CAUYLG010008820.1:0-12581 GCA_963573385.1 Cacajao melanocephalus
ACTCTGTTGTTTGTGGCTGTTTAATATTTTTAACCCGTATTGCTGTGTTTGCTGTGAGCCGTTATGGAACAACTGCACTCCTGCCTGGTTGACAGTGAAATACCCCATTTAAAAAAAAAAAAAAAAAAAAAAAAAAAAAAATTCCATCAAGTCCTTGAGTTAACTTAATCTCACTCAAGTCATCATAAACCTTTTTCTCTAATTCTGGTGGGGAGGATAACTATCTTATAAAGCACATGGGTAGTAAAAATGATGGAATATGCTGGGTTCAAACACTAGCTCTTGCGTATGACACTAGAAAAGTTACTTAACCTCTATGAACCTCAGTTTCTTCATCGGTAAAACAAGGTAGCAATGGGATTCCTAGGGTTGGTGTGAGGATGTACATGTAATGCCTTTAGAATAGTATTTGGCACATAAGAATCATTCAACAGTATTATCTCACTAAGGCAAATGCTTTATTATACATGTAGAACAATAAGAGAACCATAGGTTCCAAACATTTTAGGACTAAAGGATCTTGGAAAGCTATACTTGCCTCCTTGCTGTTTTCCAAATATGCCAGACAAACTTCTTCCTTAGGGCCTTTGCACCTGTCATTCCCTCTGTCTGAAATATACATTACTGACTCCCTCACCTCATTCAGGCGTCTGCTCAAATATTACCTTCTCAATGACACCTACTCCGATGGCCACCTTCCTTAAAACTGCAACCTACCTTCCTCCTTTTCCTGCTCTACATTTTCCCCAAAGCACCTTGTACTGTATAATTTCCTTTTTATAATGGTTATTGACAATCTTTCCCCATTAGACAACAAACCTCAAGGACAGAAGGGGTTTTTGCATTTTATTCCCTGTTATATCCCAAGTAGGTCCTCAAGTCTTTTTTTATTGTCATCATCTGGTCTAATCCCTTCACTTTACATATGAGAAAAATCCAGAAAAGAGCTGAATCAAGGTGACCCAGGAAGTAAGGACAGAGTCAGGAATAGGGACCACAACTCCCACTGAAGTGCTTTATCTATTATAGTTCACTATCTTCTTGACCCTTAAACATCACAAAAAAATCACAATCATCCTCATTTTTCTTTGGATTCCTTTGGATTTTAGATAGAGTCTTGCTCTGTCACCCAGGCTGGAGTGAAGTGGTGTGATCTCAGCTCACTGCAACCTCCGCCTCCTGGGTTTAAGCAATTCTCCCACCTCAGCCTCCCAAGTAGCTGGGACTGTGGGAGCACATCACCATGCCCACCCAATTTTTGTTTTTTAGTAGAGATGAGGTTTTGCCAGTAGGATTTACCTTTGGAATTTCTTGGCCTTTTAAATGCTGCTGTGCGTGTAACACAGAAATGCTCTGAAAAGCAGTGGAAACCTTTACCAGAATGCTAAGTGCCAGCAGATGAACTGAAGATTGCTGATTTGGAAGGGCTATCCTAGAGCCTTGATAGTAGGTGTGCTGTTGTAATTGTGGTTCTGATGACCCAGAAACAGGTGCTAAGCTGTAAGATGGCTGCCACTGTGTCTGGTCAGCAGACTGCTGGCTGGATGTATGCTGGCTGAAACTGTGCTAGGGTTTTCTGTAGGGGAAAAGTCTGATTGTCATCTCGTGCCTGAAGCACTTGAGGCTGCTCTAAAGGCTGTATTACATATTGTTGTTCCAGGGCCACCAGTTGCAACTGTTCTCGCAAAGGATGTATAATCTGGACCATGTTTGTAATGGTATTTGGAATACCTGGTAATGGCTGAAGTTGCTTAGGTGCCTGTGAATGAGGTACCTACTGCTAGAGAGCAGCATGTTGACCATACAAAGATCGCTGTTGATTTGTGGGACCTTCCTGAGTAGACAACTGATGGGTTTCCTGTGCTTGTCTATGAGATGAATGAGTCATCTGCTGCTGCTGCTGAATGAAAGCTAAGTGAGAAACCTGGCTTGGTGCTAGATGTGATTGGGAAAGCTGTGCTGAGAAATGTGTGGGCTGGATCTGTGCCTGTGAAGAGGCCCACTGAATAAAGGACATCTGCTCAGGGTTTTGAAGTCGTCCTTCCATTGCCCTCTGAGATATAATGCTAGTTGACTGGGCCTGAGCTTTTAGCTGCTGGTGTCCAAAACTGACATCTGCTTGGGATGGAGTTGCTGAAAGCTGGACATTAAATAAAGGCTCAGTAGAATGTGTCTGTGTATCTAAGTTTGGTATTAAATACATCCTTTGTTCCAATGTTGAAGAAGAATTACCTTGGGGTTGTGTTAAATAGGCTTATTGCTCAAAAGTCTATGCTACAAATGGTGGCACAGAGTATAACTTCTGATCTGCAGAGTCTGCCATATGTACTCGCTTGCTATCAGGAGGGCTTATTGTATATACCTGCTGGGTTACAAAGGTTCCATGTTCAGTTGTCTGGATGGTGTCAGCACTTTGTCCTAAATAAGATACATGCTCAAGAGACAGTGCCTGATAAGCAGGCTGTTCCATAGGTTGCACAGGGTAAGCTGCCTGGATTGCATACGCTGCCTTGTCTGGAAAAGGTAACTGAAGCGGAGGTTGCACTAGATAAGCAGGCTGCACGTGAGTCAGTGCCAAATACAAGGGCCATACTGCAGCTGGGACTAGATAAGAAGTCTGCATAGAATACGCTGGCTGTGATCTCGGTGGCCGTACAGTGTAAAGAGGATACTCCAGGACTGGCAGTGAATAAACAGACTGTTTATGTGGTGGAGCCTGAATTGGGTAAGTTGGCTGTGATGAGTAAGAAGTTTGTTCCTGGGGACATATCACAAAGGGCAGCTGCTCAGGAGCCTTCAATGGGAAGGATGATAATTCTGCAGGTGGCCTTGGATAAGCGTGTTGAACAGAGTAAGAAGGCTGTTGCAGGGGCTGAATCACACTTTCAGTACCTCTCTTTGGCTGCTGCTGACTTGCAAGAGCTTCAGACTCTTGCAGAATACAATCCTGCTGAACATTTTTCTGTGGAGATGCCAAAATCTTAGGTTGTAAAATTAATGACTGTTGCTGAATAGAGGCTTGGAAACAATGCTCCTTCAAATGCATGGTCTGGCTTTGTGGCATTGAAGAATCTAAAGTTAAAGACTCCTGATGTACCAAGGGGCATGGCTGTGATACTGAATGTATCTTTTGTGAAGGCTGATGGGCCCCTGAATGCCCCCCAATGAAATTAGAAGGGAGCTGAGCTGTACCAACAGCATTCTGTGCGCTGCTCACATGTTGCACAGAAGAATGATTCAATAAAGTTTGAGGGTGATTAACTGGTAAGAAACTAGAAGTCTAACTGGCATCTGGTGCTTTGGTTAATGCCTGATTCCCATTTCTAGGATCACGCTCAAGTTGAAGAGCAATCGTTGGATGCTGGGAGGTCATCTGTGAAGCAGACAACGTCTCAGGAGAAACTGCAGAAAGATTGGTTGTGGTCGGGCATGGTGGCTCATGCCTGTAATCCCAGCATTTTGGGAGGCCAAGGCAGGCAGATCACTTGAGGCCAGGAGTTCAAGACCAGCCTGGCCAACATGGCAAAACCCCATCTCTACTAAAAAATACAAAAATTGGGCGGGCATGATGGCATGCTCCTGTAGTCCCAGCTACTCGGGAGGCTGAGGTGGGAGAATCGCTTGAACCCAGGAGGTGGAGGTTTCAGTGAGCTGAGATCACACCACTTCACTTGAGCCTGGGTGACAGAACAAGACTCTGTCAAGAAAGAGGGAGGGAGGGAGGGAGGGAGGAAGGAAGGAGAAAAGAAAGAAAAGAAAAGAAAGAAAGAAAAAAAAGAAAGAAGAGAAAGAAAGATAAAGAAAGAAAGAAAAGAAAAAAAAGAAGGAAGGAAGGAAGGATTGGTTGTGGAACTCCAATAACTGAGAAGTCTGAAGTCATAGGTTGGGCTGAAGTTTTTCCTGCTCCAAAGGCCAGCTGCAGGTACAAGGAGAACTCAAATTATAAATGAATATACTATGCCTATTTTAATGGGACTGTCCCAGACAGATTGATAGAGAAAATAATGCTATGTTCCAAAAATTTCAGCAAATTATCAAAAAGGTGATAGGTATAGCATTAGTCCTATAAAAATCCTAATACCATGAGTAAATGCTAGTTGACTGAATACACTAAGGAGTTGAGACCAGTCACAGCAATATATCGCCCACGGTTTCTCATTTATTGCATGTACTACATAACTCATTCAAACCCTGGCAGAGATTCTGAGTATTTGAATCTGACACCGTCACACACCTGACAGTGGAAGTCCCATGAGAAAGTCCAAAGGATTTGAGTATCATTCCTAAAACGAGTATAGATACTCTCTCAAGAAGAGAGAGTTGGCAGAAATAAATACAGATTAGCTGCAATAATTCCTAGAATTTGGGCTACTATGCTCATAAAAAGACCCATATAATCAGAGTTCTTGCTTATGTGGCTTCTATATATTAGGTAAAAAGGGCAGGCTACAAAATTCATATGTACATGATATACATGTGTATATATAAACAAAGTTATACATGTGTACATAGAAAAACAGATAAATCTAAAGGCTATACCTCAAATATAAACAAGTTGTCTCTAGCTAGAGAAATAAGTAATTTTTCACTTTCTCTTTTATAACATTATGGGATTTATTTTAAAATAAGCAAATAATACTTTGATAATTAATTTATTTTTCTTTTATCGGAGACAGAGTCTCGCTCTGTCGCCTGGGCTAGAGTGCAGTGGTGCGATCTCAGCTCACTGCAACTTCCGCCTCCGGGGTTCAAGCGATTCTCCTGCCTCAGCCTCTTGAGTAGCTGGGATTATAAACGTGTGCCACCATGCCTAGCTAATTAATTTTGTATTTTTAGTAGAGACGGGGTTTTACCATGTTGGTCAGGCTGGTCTTAAACTCCTGACCTTGTGATCCACCTGCCTTGGCCTCCCAAAGTGCTGGGATTATAGCCATAAGCCACTGTGCCCAACCTAAAATTTTTAAAAATTTTTGTAACACATTTTAAAATAAACATACCTGTATGCTTATGTAGTTTAACCTAAGTTAAATTTAAGCACCCACTAAATACACTTTGCATTATAGGCTTAGAAAGAAGCAAATCAAACTACAACATGAGCTCAATTACAACTAGGCACCATATTATAAATACTAGTCAAATATCTGGCACCGTTAACTGTATCAAACTAAATCTACCCCTAGCAGATTTTAAGTGCATCTGGCATTTGTGAAGTACATGCTTTTCCCTACAAAACTGAGCTCTTTGAGGGCAAGGATCATTTTATTTTACTTCATATCCCCAGAAGGTAGTAATCATTAAAAATCTGATGATGAACTGATAATATACTAATCTCTTAAAGATGCACCAGCAGCTACCCAAACCAGGCATTCTCTGTTAGCTAGCAGCTAAACAGGAACTTAGATCATCTCACTCCCAGAGAGAGAAGACACATGCAAGATATGGTGGGAAGTGAGGGGAGAAAACCGGGTAATGGCAAAGAAAAATGCAACCATGCAGCCAGAGTCTATAACCTAGGGAACCAGGATACAGTCTTAATATATGAACTCACACACAGACTGTTAGTTAACTCTTTGTCAGAAATGAATAATGCTGACTTTAAAAGTCTTAAAGACAGGCCAGGCACGGTGGCTCACATCTGTAATCATAACAATTTGGGAAACCGAAGTGGGCAGATTGCCTGAGCTCAGGAGTTTAAGACCAGCCTGGGCAACACGGTGAAACCCCGTATCTACTAAAACTAAAATGCAAAAAATTAGCCAGGCGTGGCAGTGTGCGCCTGTAGTCCCAGCTACTTGGGAGGCTGAGGCAGGAGAATTGCTTGAACCCAGGAGGCTGAGGTTGCGGTGAGCCAAGATCGCGCCACTGCACTCCAGCCTGGGGGACAGAGTGAGACTCCGTATTAAAAAAAAAAATTCTGAAAAACAAACACTTATTTTTCCTACAGAAATCAACATGAACCAAAACAAGTCAAGAGTTTAGATGAACATGCTAAAGTTATGAAAATCTATGAAATACTATTTCTAATTAACTGCAATAGACATCCATTCAGGTTCAAACCAGGGTGGAAAAGTTTAATATAAAGAACAAATAATCATTAATAAGAGGAAGAGATCAATCCTAAATAAATCTTTTGTCCACATATACTGAGCTCTCTATTTCTTCTCCAATTATACAAGTAGTGTCTCTAGATTCTGGTTACACAATGTTAGGCACACTAAGAGGAATGTCTTGGGTGAAAGGAAATCATAAAAAACTTTTAGCTTTCGGTGACCTTTCTCTAAACTACAATGGATTTATAAAAGAGAATCTTTGCCTGTCAGAAAATCTAGGTAGTGTTAAATTTGTTTAAATGAATACAGAGCCTCTAAAATGTGTCTTACCTTTATCTGTGGAACCTTTTGAACAGTTAATGGGGAAACCTGGGGTTGAGTTAGTTTTGGCTGCTTCTGTAACTTAAAATAAGGGGAAAAGAAGATTAAAGATAAACTTTCCCATTTATAGTAAATATACTGATTATATATTTAAAAATATAACAGTTCACCTCACCCCTGAAACTTGCTGGTAATGTCCTACTAGTTGCTGAGATGAATAAATTTGCCCTGGAACATTTATTTCAGCCTGTGGGATGTTAGAAACCATTTGAGAGCCCATCATTTGATTTGAGGAATAGGCTACACTGGGCTGACTTGAAGTATCTGAATGCATAACTGATGCAGCTCCGCTCTCAGACAAATTGTCACCTATAACAAAGAAAATAAGTAACAGGTAGAAGGGAAAACTTGAAGCACAAAATGTCCAAATGGTATAGGTAACGGTGTCTCTTCAATGGCTTTTTTACTCTGAGAACCTGACATAGCTTCAAATAAAATATTTACACTATAGCATTAATCAAAAACCAGCATGTAAACTCTGTATCAAACAATGAAATGTTGACACTGTGGTATAACTAAAATTTTCTTAGTAAAGCAAACCTCAAAACAGAGCATCAGATAAAAATCAACTCCATTTGGTGGCCATGTCACGTATATCCCTAACTAATCTACACTTGACATTAGGATTTCAGTAAAATATGTCATATTTTCTTTCTCCTATAACCTAGAATAGTGTCTTTGTAGAACAACAGGTTATTATTATGCAAATACTGTGTCCTTCTGGAAAATAAAATGCATTACAGCAGGAAATTAGCAGAATTGTGCTAATTTTATACTTGAGCCTAAAATACAAAGGGTCTTAAAGACTAGAAAATTCCTTCTTCAGGAATAAATTTTACCTTTAGTTCTAAATTTTTGTTTTGTTTTGTTTTTTTGAGACAGAGTCTCAGTCTGTTGCCAGGCTGGAGTACAACGGCACAATCTCGGCTCACTGCAACCTCTGCCTCCCAAGTTCAAGCGATTCTCCTACCTCAGACTCCTAAGTAGCTGGGACTACAGGCATGCGCCACCACGCCTGGCTAATTTTTTGTATTTTAGTAGAGATGGGGTTTCACCATGTTGGCCAGGATGGTCTCCAGCTCTTGACCTCATGATCTGCCTGCCTCGGCCTCCTAAAGTGCTGGGATTATAGGCATGAGCCAAGCTACCAAGCCTGGCCGAGCTCTATATTTTCTTTATGAAAAGATTTATGTGGCTGGGTGCGGTGGGTCATCCCTGTAATCCTAACACTTGGGAGGCTGAGGCAGGCAGATGGCTTCAGCCCAGGAGTTTGAGACCAGCCTGGCCAATATGGTGAAACCCTATCTCTACCAAAAGAAAATACAACAATTAGCCAGGTGTAGTGGCATGCACTTGTAGTCCCAGCTACTCAGCGGGCTAAGGTGGGAGGATCACCTGAGCCTAGGGAGGTCGAGGCTGCAGTGAGTCATGATCGTGCCAGTGCACTCCAGCCTGGGTGACAGAGCAAGGCCCTGCCTCAAAAAAAAAAAAAAAAAAAAAAAAAGATTTATGTTGGACCCTCAAAAATGATAACAAGGTCATTTTATTTATACTCTGAACAAAACCAGATGCTAGATTATAATCCTTCTGCAACTAGCACCTTAGACAAATCACTTAACAAAGTCTATTTCAGGGGTTTTATAAAAGGCTTGATGAAATGATAGATAACAGAATGCTCTGAAAAACACAGTAGTGCTACTTAAAGATACAAAAAGGAAAACAAACAAAATAGGCCATTGACCACCGCCCTTCAAAATAAACAAAGATTAGGGAATATAATTGCACATTTGTTTGCTTTTACAAGCTGTAACTGTGTTACCTGTAACAGAGGAGCAGGGCTGCTGTGGTTTTCTTTGCAGAATCTGTTGTCTAACATGCTGATCAACTTCAGTTTCTTCACATTCAGCCCCAGTTTGCTGAGTAGGAGCAGGGGGCAAAGTTGTATTCTGGGGCTGAGGGAATACATTCCCCATAGACTTGCACTGAGAATCCCTGCGTTCTTCCAAGCAGCCAACAGGTTTCTTCTCCCTTGTCTTCTTTATCGGGGTCACCCGGTCTCTAATGGATTTAGCAACAGCTTTGGAATCACTTTCGTGAAAGAACCCAGACTTGACCTACAAACAAAACATAATAGGCAAACTACTTCTTTAACATTTAAGATTTTAACTCTTTTTTTTTTTTTTTTTTTTTTAAGCTGGAGTCTTGCTCTGTTGCCCAGGCTGGAGTGCAGTGGCGCAATCTCAGCTCACCACAACCTCTGCCTCCCAGGTTCAAGCAATTCTCCTGCCTCAGCCTGAGCCTCCCAAGTAGCTGGGATTACAGGTACCCGCCACCACACACCCAGCTAATTTTTTTTGCATTTTTAGTAGAGACGGGGTTTCACTGTGTTGGTCAGGCTGGTCTCAAACTCCTGACCTCATGATCCGCCTGCCTTGACCTCCCAAAGTGCTGGGATTACAAGCGTGAGCCACCACACCTGGCCAATTTTAACTTTTCTTTTTCCTAGCAGTTATTTTATGGCCCAAAATTCCAAATTAATGGTTAATCTATTTCTATATTCTCTCTTAAAGAAAGACATACATAAATGTCAGAGCCTCTAATTGGCATGAGAAAAATCAATACTATTACTAAGCATTGTTAAAATAATTCAGGCTTTAAACAAAAACAAAACAATTTGATGTTTCGGTATATGCAGCCTTATCACAGGTAATTTAGAACTGCCATTAAGTTTTTTGAAGGATTAAAAAGGTTTCCTTTTTCAGCAACATTAAGTGTCTACAATGTGCGTGGTACTAGGTACCAGATATAGGTGACTAAGTCAGTGCTTTGTCATGTATGAGCACACTATCTGGTGGTGTGAAATGGACATAACTTGAAATGAGCTAAAAATGAGCTGTTGTAAAGGTCTTAAGTAGCACATTGCATCTCGGGAGGAAATAGAGTAAGTGTTGTCACAGAAGAATTCAATTTTTTTTTTTTTTTTTTGAGAGACAGGGTCTCACTCTGTTGCCCAAGCTAGAATGCAGTGGTATGATGATAGGTCACTGCAGCCTTGACCTCACAGGCTCAAGTGATCCTCCCACCTCAGCCTCCCAAGTAGCTGGGATCATAGGCGTACACCACCACACCCGGCTAATTTTTAATTTTTTGTAGAGATGGGGTCTCCCTATATTGCTTGGGCTTTGGTCTCGAAATCCTGGGCTCAAGCAATCCTCTCACCCTGGCCTCCCCAAAGTGCAGGGATGACGGGTATGAGCCATCACATCTAGCCTGGAAGGTAAATTCTGACCTGCATTAAAGCCAAAAAAGGAACATGCACAGTACTGAGGGATGTACAGAAGTTTGGAGTGAGGACCAACATTCTAGGCAGAGATAAGTATGCTAACTGTGAAGTACTACATCTTACTAGGCATTAGAAGAGAGAGAGAAGAAGAAAAGGTTCTGCCTTGTCATCTCAGAGGAACAGAGCTGAGCAGTAGAGAAGATCATTTGAGGAGGTACCATGATATATCATTCTCAGTTCTGCAATCTACTTTAAGATGCTCCCTCTTAATCCCCAAACCTGTAAATATGAGATATCACTCCCATCACTGTGTTTGCTATAATATATAGCACAATTGGCCTTAATCTAGGCAGGTTATCTGCGTGAATCTTTTACCAGCTGCTGGCACTAGAAGGATTCAATATGCCATTGCTGACTTTGAACATGGGGTGGAGACATGGGAAAGGACTGAAGAGTGACTTCTAGGAACTGAAAGTGGACCCAGCTAATAGCCAGCAAGGAAACAGGGACTTCAGTCTTACAACTGCATTGAATTGAATTCTACCAACAACTTGGATGAGCTTGAAAGCAGATTCTTCCCCAGAATCTCCAGAGAAGAGCCCAGGTCAGCCAACACCTTGATTTTGGCATTATGAGATCCTAAGCAGAAAATCCAGCCAAGTCCACCAGGATTTCTGACCTACAGAATTGTGAGATAATAAATGGGTGCTGTTGGCCAGGCACCGTGGCTCACACCTATAATCCCAGCACTTCAGGAGGCTGAGGCCAGTGGATCACCTGAGGTCAGTTCAGCTTGACCAACATGGAGAAACCCGATCTCTACTAAAAATACAAAATTAGCCAGGCATGGTGGTGCATGCCTGTAATCCCAGCCACTCGGGAGGCTGAGGCAGGAGAATTGCTTGAACCTGGGAGGCGGAGTTTGGGGTGAGCCGAGATCATGCCATTGTACTCCAGCCTGGGCAACAAGAGCAAAATTCCATCTCAAAAAAAAAAGGGTGTTGTTTTAAGCCACTAAATTTGTAGTAACTTGTTACATAGCAATAGAAAACTAACATAGTCTCCTACTATTAATTATTAGTAGACAGCCAAGGTTTACCAGAAATATGAGAAAAGCCTCTCACAAGAAGACAGAACAAGGCCGGGCACGGTGGCTCATGCCTGTAATCCCAGAACTTTGGGAGGCTAAGGCGGGTGGATCGCCTGAGGTCAGGAGTTCGAGACCAGCCTGGCCAACACGGTGAAACCCTGTCTCTACTAAAAATACCAAAAAAAATTAGCTGGACATGGTGATGGGTGCCTGTAATCCCAGCTACGCGGGAGGCTGGGTCAGGAGAATCACTTGAACTCGGGAGGCGGAGGTCACAGTGAGCCAAGATTGTGCCATTGCACTCCAAGCTGGGCAACAAGAACAAAACTCTGTCTCAAAAAAAAAAAGATAGAACACAAAACCAACAAAGAGAAAACCAGCAACTTGGAGGAAACAGACTATGACAGAGATATAAAGTAATATTGCATCTACAAAACAAAGAACAAAATGTTGACTTTAAAAAAAGAACAGACAAAAAATAAAAACAGACTCTTGAAATTCAAAACATGATAGCAGAAACGAAAAACTCAATGAGGGGTTAGAAAGTAAAGTTGGTAATATCCGCCAGAAAGGAGAATAAAAAGACAAAATGGTAGAAAACAGAAAAGAATATTGAAGAATGAGTCCAAGATGCTCAACATCCAAATAATAGCAGTTCCAGAAAGAGAAAACAAAGAAAAAGAAATCATTAACAAAATACTTCAAGTAATTTCCCAAAAACTAAAGGATATGGGCTGATGGATCGAAAGGGTCCACTGAGTATCCAAAACAATGGTTGAAGATAGCCAAAATCAAGATACATCACTGAAATTTTAGAACACTAAGAAGAAAGAGAAGATATTACAAGCTTCCAGAGAAGAAAACAATGGGTCACATGCAAAAGATCAGTAATTATAACAATTCTGGACTTAACAGCAACACTGAAAGCTAGTAGAGCATGGAGCAATAACTCCAAATTAAAAAAAAATGCCAACATAAAATGCCTCTAATGATTGACTAAGAATATAGAAAAAAGTGTTTCTTTTTGTTTGTTTTTTGAGATGGAGCCTCACTCTGTCGCCAGGCTGGAGTGCAGTGGAGCGATCTCGGCTCACTGCAACCTCCACTCCGCCTCCCAGGCTCAAGTGATTCTCCTGCCTCAGCCTCCCAAGTACCTGGGAGTACAAGTGTGTGCCACCATGCCCAGCTAATTTTTGTATTTTTGGTAGAGACGGGGTTTCACCATGTTGACCAGGATGGTCTCCATCTCATGATCTCATGATCCACCCGCCTCAGCCTCCCAAAGTGCTGGGATTACAGGCATGAGCCACCGCATGTGGCTGAAAAAGGTGTTTTTATGCATGTAAATGTCAGAGAATTTAACTCCCATGTACTCTTTCATAAGAAACTAGCAGAGGAAGTGTGTCACTGAAAAGGATATGCCAAGAAAGAGAAAGACACGGGATTTAGGAAACCCAAAATTAAATACAGGAGTGAAGCAAAGAGAAGTCTAGGAAGACGGTAAACGGAAATGCCAGGGTGATAGCTGTGTACCAGATGTCCAAAGTAATCATTCCAGATTAGAACAGTATGATCAGAAAGACATGTTAAAGACTATCATTTCAAAGTCCCCACTGTCATTGCCCCATCCTGCTTTTTAACCTGAGGCCAGAATGCTCAGGTGAGTCTGGCTCAGACGGTCTGTACTTGGCTGGTTTTGAGTATGTGCTGCTGCGGCTCCTGCACACCCTCCCACCAGCACTGCAGCTGCCTGGAGCAGGTGTGGACATGCATTTCA
>CAUYLG010008822.1:0-40960 GCA_963573385.1 Cacajao melanocephalus
AGCAAGAACTCAGAGATTTCATCACCACCAGGCCTGCTTTACAAGAGCTTCTGAAAGAAGCACTACACATAGAAAGGAACAACCAGTATCAGCCATTCCAAAAACATACCAAAAGGTAAAAAGCATCACCATAATGAAGACTACATCAACTAATGGGCAAAACAGCCAGCTAGCATTAAATGGCAGTATCAAACTCACATATATCAATATTAATTCTAAATTTAAATGGACTAGTGCCCCAATCAAAAGACACAGGCAAATTGGTTAAAAAGCTAAAATCCATCAGTATGCTGTATCTAGACCCATCTCACATGCAAGGATACACGAAGACTCAAAACAGAGATGGAGGAAGACATACCAACCAAATGGAGAGAAAAAAAAAAAAAAACCAGAAGCTGCAATTTTCATCTCTGATAAAACAGACTTTAAAGCAACAAAGACCATAAGAAACAAAGACGGACATTACATGGTGGTGAAAGTATCAATGCAACAAGAAGAGCTAACGATCCTAAATATATATGCACCCAATACAGGAACACCCAGATACATAAGGCAGGTTCTTAATGACTTACAAAGAGACTTAGACTCGCACACAATAATAGTAGGAGACTTTAACATTATACTGTCAATATTAGATCAATGAGATAGAAAATTAACGATATCCAGGACTTGAACTCGGACCTAGAACAAGTAAATTTAACAAATATTTACAGAACTCTCCACCCAAAATCCACAAAACATACATTTTTCTCAGTATCACATTATACCTATTTAAAAGTGACCACATAATTGGAAGTAAATCACTCCTCAGCAATTGCATAGCATTTCACAGGTTTAAATAAAATATTGGTTGGCTGTTAGTTATTTTCATCTCTTATTCCTTCCTGTCTCCATTGTTAAGCACAATTATTGGCATAAAAGAGGTTTTTAATACCCATTTTTAGACTGCATTCTAGCCTGCGCAATAGAACAAGAATCCTGTTCTCTCTCCCTCTTTCTCTTCCTCTTTCTTTCTCTTTTACATTTTTTTTCTTTCTTTCACTCTCACTTCCTTTCCTCTCTTTTCTCTTTCTTTCAAAAAAAAAATAAGTAAAATAAAATAAAAAATCTGCTGAATTCATGAACATATTTTTAAAATAATACTATTTGAAAAATAGATTGATTATAATCAAATTATATAGTAGACTGGCAGTGGATCTTTCTGGACCTTATAGGGCTTCTCATTATCATGGCTACTTTTGCCTCAGTAATTCAACTAAAGCAATTATATTATGAAATACAAACATTTTTTTCATTGTTTTGCTTGTTTGTTTTTTAAAAAACTAGTAACGAAATGAATGAGATAAATGAGACAGTAAAAATTGCGTAATGTTTATAAAAATAGCAACGTGGAAAATTTTTAGCAACCACTAAAATAAGTAACCAGAGAAATCAAATAGTTGCTTGCTTAAAGTCTAGTGTTTTTAATTAGACCAACACATTTTATTGTAGGCATAAACATTACTTTCCTGCAAGCAAAATTACAATTGGAAAAAAAATACTTCCATCAGAGGAACACAAAGAACATTAGCTTGTGGATACGAGCTGAGTTTGCTTCAGTTAAATTTTGAAAATTCATTTTCTGTTTTTGAGCAAGAGACTATAAACTCCTAGAAAAACAGAAGCTTTTCAAAGTACTTTCTCATAGACTCCACAGTACTTAATAAAGACTTGAGTGACCAGAGGACTAACTAGGCACAGTTTAATGTTGTTTCTTACTAGAAACACTATCTGTGAAGTATTTCCTGACATATTTGTTTACATTTATCCACTGACCCAGGCACCTTTTGATAGCCCTGTGTGATCCTTGGAAATTACAGTAGCCCAAATCTCTGGTTTTGGTTCATACAAAGTTAGGTTCAGATTGCAGCTTAACCCTTCTCTGACAACGTGAGTTTGAGTAAGTTACTTAACTCCACAGTTCAAACTGCCTTGGGACTCCTCAGCAAACTCAGAGGAATACTGCAGGATATTTTTATTTTCCAAGAAAAGCACAGGGATACTCAACATCTGTCAGAATCAGGGAAGTTACTAACTTATTTCACAGTTTCAACATTAGATCACACTTGTTCTTTTCTATGATGTATCTTTTCTGCATCTGTGTATGATATAATTTAAAAACAAAAGCAAACACAAAACCTATGTAATGTATGAAGACCAATAAAGAATAGAAAATGAGATTGATGAATCCAATCTGATTCTGAGATTTGGGAAGTTGAGAAGTGCCCAATAGGCACACACATCCCATTAGTACCTAGCTATTATCTAAGAAACTGAAATTATTTTCCTTTGAATTTATATGTATTTTTTAATCAGCTACTAGCTTTACAGAACATAAACACTTAAACTGTTTAGACCTATAGCTACTTAATATATCAAACTGTTAGGCATTTAGTTTGACCTCACAGCCATGAAAATAATGAATCACTAAGAATACTGTGATAAGAACATTTAAAAATCAATGACTTCAAACCTATTTCTTCATCCCCAAGAGGAAGCAGTGCCAACTTTTAAAATTATCATGGGTCTTAAATCAAGAAACTTCTCTACAATGCCTGAAATATGCAAGTATACCTTATTTTATTGTGTTTCACATTATTGCTTTTGGCAGATATTGTATATTTCACAAATTGAAAGTTTGTTTGTGGCAACCCTGGGTTGAGCTAGTGTATCAGTGCCAATATATTAACAGTATGTGTTCACTTCATGTCTTTGTGTCACATCTTTATAATTCTTGGATTATTTCAAACTTTTTCATTTGTATTGTATCTGTTATGGTGATCTATGGTAATATGAGATCTTTGATGTTACTATTATAATTATTTGGGCGTACCATGAATTATGCCTAAATAAGACAGCAAACTTAATTGATAAATATTGTGTATGTTTTGACTGCTCCACGAATTGGCTGTTCCTACAACTCTCTCCTTCTCCATCACTTTAGATCAAAAGCTATATGTGACTAATTGTTTGTCAGGAAGGCATGTCTCCAGCTTTGATAAACTGAAAGCTAGACTTCTCGCACCAAATAACTAGCCAAGTTGTGAGTACAAAAGATAAGTTCTTGAAGAAAATTGGAAGCGCTACTCCAGTGAACATATAAATGATAAGAAAGTAAACAGCCTTACTGCCGATATGGAGAAGTTTTAGTGGTTTGCACAGATGATCAAGCCAGCTACAGCATTTCCTTAACCAAAGCTTAATTGAGAATAAGGCCTTAACTCCCTTCAATTCTGTGAAAACTGAGAAAGCTGAAGAAGTTGCAGAAGAAAAGTCCAAAGCCAATAAAGGTTGGTTTGTGAGTTTTAAGGAAAGAAGCTATCTCTGTAGCATAAAAGTACAAGGTGAAGCAGAAAGAGCTGATGCAGAAGCTACAGGAAATTATCCAGAAGATCTAGCTAAGATCATTGATGAAGGTAACTTTACTGAGCAGCATATTTTCAATGTAGATGAAACACCCTTATATTAGAAGAAGGTGCTATCTAGAATTTTTCTAGCTAGAGAGAAGTCAATGACTGGCTTCAAAAAACAGGTTGCTCTCTTGTTAGGGGCTACCGCAGCTGGTGACCTTAAGTTGAAGCCAGTGCTCATTTACCATTAAGAAAATCCTAGAGCCATTAACAATTATGCTAAAACTACTCTGCCTGTGTTCTATAATTGAAAAAATAAAAAGCCTAGTTGACAGCACATGTATTTACTGCATGGTTTACTGAACATTTTAAGCCCACTGTTGAAATCTATTCTTCAGAAAAAGATTCCTTTGAAAATATTGCTGCTTATTGACAATGCACTTTGTCACCCAAAAGTGCTGATAGAGACGTATAAGGAGATTAATGGTTGTGTGTATGTATGTTGATGCCTGTTAACATAACATCCATTCTGCAGCCCATGGATTGAGAAGGAATTTTGACTCTCAAGTCCTACTATTTAAGAAATATATTTTATAATGCTAATGCTGCCCATAGGTAGTCATTCCTCTAATGGACCTGGGCAAAGTAAATTGAAAACTCTGTGGAAATGATTCATTATTCTAGATGTCATTACGGACATTTATGATTTACCGTAGGATGTCAAAATATCAATATTCACAGGAATTTGGAAAAAGTTGACTCCAATGTTCATGGATGACTTTAAAGGATTTAAGACTTCTGTGGAGGAAATAATAGCAGATGTGACAGAAATGCCAAGAGAATTAGAAGTGGAGCCTGAAGATGTAATTATATTATTGCTATCTTATGATAAAACTTACATAAATAACAATTTGCTTCTTACGGACAACCAGTGAAAGTGGTTTCCTTTTTCTTTTTGAGATGGAGTCGCACTCTGTTGTCCAGGCTGGAGTACAGTGGCATGATCTCGGCTCACTGCAACCTCCGCCTGTTGGGTTCAAGTGATTCTCCTGCCTCAGCCTTCTGAACAGCTGGGACTACAGGCCCGCGCCACCACGCCCAGCTAATTTGTGTATTTTTAGTAGAGACAGGGTTTCACCGTGTTGGTCAGGCTGGTCTCAAACTCCTGACTTGGTGATCCACCCACCTTGGCCTCCCAAGGTGCTGGGATTACAGGCGTGAGCCACCTCACCGAGCCAAAAGTAGTTTCTTGAGGTGGAATCTACTCCTGGTAAAAATGCTGTGAACATTGTGGAAATAACATCATAAGATTTAGAATATTACTTAAACTTAGTTGATAAAGTATGGCAGGGTTTGAGAAGAGTCCCTCCATATTTGAAAGAAGTTCTACTGCGGGTTAAATGCTATCAAATAGCACCACATTTTACAGAAAAATCTTTTGTGAAAAAAAGTACCAACCAACACAGCAAACTTCATTGCTCTCTCATTTTAATAAATTTCCACAGCCACCCTTACTCTGATCAGGAACCACCACTGTGATCAGACAGCAGTCATCAAAATAGAGGCAAAACCCTCCACCAGCAAAAAGATTATGACTAGTCGAAGGCTCAGATGATCACTAACAATAAAGTATTTTAAATTAAGATACATATATATTCTTTGTATATATAATGCTATTGTACACTTAACAGACTATTGTATAGTGTAAATGTAAACATAACTTTTATGTGTACTACAAAACCAAAAAATTCATGTAACTCACTCTTCATTGCAATATTCACTTTATTGTGATGGTCTGGAATTCAAAATATCTCTGAGGTATGCCTGTATTAAGAAATCAAGAACTAAAAGATCTGTTTGTGTTTATCATTTTAGGGGCAAAGGACTTTTAGTTTAATTTAACCGATCTTTTTTATTATATACATATTCATCCTAAATCCTCAGTATCTTTTTTACTTTTCAGCCATTACATAAGCAAATTAGCAGCAGCACCAAAGCTCACAGCGGGACCTCCACTTTCTTAATTCTTCCTGTCTAAGAGAAATTCAGCTATGACCAACAGGCCATACTAGAAGAAATATGGCATAAGGTGCTTGAGAATATTTTTTTACAGTAGGCATTGGAACAAGTTGTGTTTTCTTTAATTTTTTTTAACTAAACATGCAACTTATTGGAGCCCAATTGTTCTGGAAACATTCCTAAGGTAGGTTTATCCTAATCAAGCCTCTTTCTCTCTCTTTCTTTCTCTCACCATCTTTCCTTTAAAAATGTGTTTGACCCTGGGGATACAGCAGTAAATGAGATACAACATAACTTTAACCTCAAGGGCCTCACAGCATGGTGTACCTGGTTTTAAAACTGAACCTAATCAATATACAAAGATCTGAGACTAGCAAAAAGTAAATTTTGGAGGATGTTTTTTCTTTTATTCAATCACTTTTATTACACTATTTTTAAGACCTTGAGCTATCCCCTAAATGACAAATGGTTTAGACTGTCTAGCATGTATGAAAGAGGAAGCCAGAAAAGAAGAAAGGAGGTCAGGTGTGGTGGCTCACGCCTCTAATCCCAGCACTTTGGGAAGTCAGGGTGGGTGGATCACAAGGTCAAGAAATGGAGACTGTCTTGGTCAACATGGTAAAACCCTGTCTCTACTCAAAATACAAAAATTAGCTGGGCATGGTGGCATGCGCCTGTAGTCCCAGATACTCAGGAAGCTGAGGCAGGAGAATTGCTTGAACCCAGGAGGCAGAGGTTGCAGTGAGTGGAGATTGTACTGCTGCACTACAGCCTGGTGACAGAGCGAGACTCTCTCAAGAAAGAGAAAGAGAGAAAGGAAGGAAGGAGGGAGGGAGGGAGGAAGGGAGGAAGGGAAGGGAAGGGCAACAGACCAAGCAGGATATGTATGTTTGCTCTGGTGTTTGGCTTGAATTCTGTGGGCTACTGAGAGATTTTGAATAAGGAAAATGATATGATCAAAATTCAGCATTCAAGTATCATTTGGGTGCAGCATAAAAAAGGGTTGAAGGAGAGTGTGGTTATCTTGAAGCAATATTAGATACAAGATATTTCAGTAATCTAGTTGACAAAAAACCAGGGATTAATAATGAGGATAGAAGGAAAGATGTTTGTGCTCTGGGCACAATGTGTCGGCTCTCCAGGATTAGGCAAATCATTCCCCTGTGGTATGGGTGTTTGCGCATCATAGCATTTTACATTTCATAGACCCCAGAAGGGCATGTTTGGGTAAGCCCACCTCCTGTCCCGAAGCCATGTATAATAAACCATATCTAGAACCATCAATTTGCTCTGAAAAGTAATAGGTGGATAACAGGAATGGACAGGGCTGTCTGCAGATGTATTTATGGTGGTATCCTATAATAATGATATTACTGTCTAAGCCACAAACACAATCTTCATCTGACAAATAGAAAGCCAAGCCCTGTGTAATAATTACATACAAACTTGTTTTAATGTTAAGTCATCTCCCTTCCCCCTACTGGGAGCAGGGCTACAGACGTGTGAAAAATCTGTTCTTTTCTGCTTATTTTTCCCACTCTTCCTTACCATCTCCACATGTTTAAGAAGGGTTCTGATCCCTCCAGGTTAGACTCAAAACCCAACATTTCTGGGAAAGTATATTTTGTAATTGCTGAAAGTGTAGTATAATCTATCCATGGAATCATCTACCTTAAAAAGAAACAGTGTACTAGAGTAGTGTGAATTTTGATTTAGGGTGAAGAAAGGAGTGGAATTGAGATTAAATAAATAAAACCAAGGAAAGACTCTCATCACTATTTCATGAAAAGACCAGGAATAACCAGATTTGTAACCCATGGTTCTGGCCACTTCATCACTTATTATAAACACTTTATAGTATGGTCTAGCTCTAGATTTAAATAGGCTTAAAGACGGCAAAATAACTGTGCTGAGTAGCCAATCATGAAAGTAGCTTATCGCTTGCCCCTGGACAGATAAGATAAACTTCTGGTTTTGTCTTGGTATATCTGATACACCAATTCATGTAGCCGATATTGGTTTAATGTATTACTCATTGCTCATATCCCAGATACCATAGTAATACTTTAATAGGAGCCAGCCATGGCTGAACCTAAAGCTGAAATAAACTAGGAAATGTCAGGTATTCTAGAAGGCAGATTCCAGAAATATATTGAGGCAGGGGGTTCACTGTCTCTGCTCCTACTTAGGTCAAGTGTGTTCAAAATGCATTTCTCTGAACTGTAGCCAAGGGAAATATTTCATCCACCATGACATCTTCCTGTATTTCTTTAACATTTCATTTCAAAAAGTGCTTTCTATAAGTCAGACACTATGTAGCTTAAAGACATGCAAAAAAAAAAAAATTCTCTGAACCCTAGGAATTTACAGTTTAATATGAAAAATGGCAAACCTATCAGCCCAATGCAGGTTGTTATACAGGATTTTGAGATTAAGAGCCTCATGTTCCCTGTCTGACCAGGATTTTCAAAACAAGGTTGTTCGGTTCTATAGATTTATGACATGGAATGAATAAGGAACAAATAGATTTTCTCAGTCCATAAGTTCTATTCATGTTGAAAGAAGGAAGCCTATTCAGTTATTTCTTTTCTGTCAGATTGTCAATTTTTGTACTTTTGGGTTGATTAAATTCAATATTTGAAAACTAAATATATATATGTATATATATATATACACATATATATGTGTATATATATATGTATATATATATACACATATATATGTATATATATATATACACATATATATGTGTATATATATATGTATATATATGTGTATACATATATATATGTGTGTGTGTATATATATATATATTTGAATGAAAGGGGCCAAATACACAGATTACTGTGATTTAAATTACAATGGATTTGCTTTGCTTTCTGTGTTCCTTTTTTACATAAGGTTAAATTAGAACCTCTGTGAATGTTGTTTGGGATTCTCACACAAATATCTCCTATTAAGCTTGACTTTCTTATTAGTTTTCAGATGGACTTTGTCAGTATGTTTTTTTCATGAATGCATCCTAAGAGACAAATATCTACCCTGTTATTTTCTCAGATGTTTTGAAATGTTCACCACAATCTCTAGACATGCAGCCTCTTAGAAAAAAATAATAATAAGGCTATCTTCCCTAAGTTTTCTCTTTGATCAGCTCCAGACCAAGCACTATATCCATCAAAAGCCTTTGTCTCTTAACTGCCCTCCACTCTTCAGCGTCTTCCCAATCAATGTCAGCAAGTTGTTACTCATCACATTGAAGATGCTCAGCAGGCATAGACTTTGAAAATAAATGAGAAAAAAAGACTTTCAGAATCTCTTTTAAAAATATCTTATTAAAAAAAACACAGGGCTGTGAAATATAATGTACTTTTATGAAAAAAAAGAATGAATGTAATCAAATGTTGACTGTGTGATTCTAACAGCAAATGTGTGAAAAGATGGAACAAAGGAGAAATAACTGTCTTGGAGAGTTTTAAGTTGGATTTGGAAGAATGTGCAGAAGTTACACAGGCTGACAAAAGAGAAAGAGATAATCTGCCCAATTATCAGATAAAATAGCATAGGAACAGGGTCCATAAGTTCAGAGAAAAATCATTTTCTTATTTGAAATAAGTGTATGAATTAGAAAACAACTAAGCCTTTCCTATGTGCCAGACACTTTGCAAAGCACTGAGCATAAGCCAAGTAGGCAATATAAATGTGGAATTTCCAACACAGAACTTATGCTCTAGCTGATATTAAGTCAGAAGTCAGATATTAAATAATCACTTGTAACTAACAATAAAACTAATAGTGTGCCAAGTATCATAAAGGAGTACAAGATGCTAGAAGACTTTATGTTTGATAGATTGAATAAAGACCAGTGGAAATATGGAGAGCTGTGGGGAGGTACAGATCTGAGCCTAGGATATTTACCGGGGACCAGGGCATGCTTATCTTTCTTATGCATTTTGGAATGTATTCTAATTATAACAGGTAAACTTTCTGAGGATTAAAAACAGCAAGAACCTGATTAGAGATGTGCAATATTGGAGATAAAGTTAGAAAATTGAATTTTGATAAGCAGGCTTCAGTTCTATTCCCCACCTCCCTTGACATTAACAGTCTATTACTTGGGCCTTGGTCTCATAATGCTGAAAATGGGATAATGCTCTGTAGGTCATAAGAGATCATATAAGTGAAAAGTTGCATTCAGTGTGTACATGTGTGTCAGGGACCCTAAGCCACAAAAGGATCCATTACCTAGGCATCAAACCTAGACCTGTCTAATCCCATATCGCAGGGGTTTAACTATTATGCATATGGTCTTTTAAGAATAAATTAGCTTCTTTCTTGAAATTAATCTTAAACTTTAATCTTTAAACTTAACATTTAAATTCAGCCCTATAGACCTTCCTACTACTTTGATTTTATCTTTTGTCAAAATGTAATTTTGTACTTCTAGTATTCCCGTTAGAGTAATTTTTTTTTTAAGTTTATGAGGTCTTCAGGTTCTTTTAGGGCTTTGTAAAGGCTGCAGCTCTAGGTATGATAAACGTTTGTTCAATTTGATAAAACGATTCTGGCAAGCAACTGTTTTCATGGTCTAGTTAGTACTATCTATTTTGAAACCTTAAGGGGCAAATGTAATTCCCCCCATCTGAGAATTGTCTTCTCAGCTATTTTAGTGTCTCCATTTGTCCTATATCTAAATGACAGCTTCTTAGACATCGAAATCTATAAAATGCAATAGAGATTTCCTATACTGAGGTATGACAAATCTGCCTTATGACATTCATTCTTCAGCTAGAAAAAGTAATGGCATTCTTTCATTTATTTCAAATGACTCCTGTTGTTGCACAAGTGAGGATGCACATAGCTGCTGGTGAGGGTACTGATTTTGTGACATAGCATCAGTGGTAAGGGATTAGCCTGTTTTACAATGTCAAAGTCTTAAGAGAGAGACTTTTGTACAAATTTCCCAGCATAGGCAATGTATTGTCCCTGTTGCTTTGCTATTGAAAAGGAACAATTCTTACACTGTTCATTCTACCTTTAATGTTACTGGTTTATCTGGGTTAATGAGATGTTAATTAAGTGATAGACAAAGTCCTCGAGATTTGATTCATAATTTAAAAGGCCAATAATAGGTAGTTTTTCTTTATAATTAAGTTTTATTGAGATATAACTAATATATGAAAAATCACACATATTAAATGTATGCATTTTGATAAGTTCAGATACATGCATACACCCATGATACCATCACCACAACTAAGGTACGGAACATCTTTATCACCTGAAAAAAATTTCCTTGTGTTCTTCTGTGTGTCTTTTTGATTCTGTTTTTTTGTAATTGGTTCTTTGCAGTTAGAACATTTAACATGAGATCTATCCTACTTAAATATTTTAATATACATCTTCACAATACCTGTTTTCTCCCATCCTTTTAATAGCCATCCAAAAATGTGTAAGTGATATCTTATTGTAGTTTTGATTTATATTTTCCTGATGATTAGTGAACTTGAGCCTTTTTCTTGTACCTGTTGGAAATTTTTATTTCTTCTTTGGAAAAATGTCTATTCAGGTCCTTGCTAATTTTTAAATGAGATTGTTTTTTTGTTTTGGTTGTTGTTGTTGCATTTGCAATTGAATTCTATGAGTACTTATATGTTTTGGGTATTAATTCTTTATTAGGTATATGGTTTTAAAATACTTTCTTCCACTCTATGGGTTGTGTTTTTACTTTGTTGATTTTGTTTTAATTTTTGCTATGCAGACTCTTTTTACTTTGATGCTGCCCCACATATTTATTTTGTTTTTGCTGGCTGTACTTTTGGTGTCATTCCCAAAAAGCAATTACCAATACCATTGTCAAGGAGGTTTTTATTCTATAATTTTTAATCAGTTTTATGGTTCAGGTCTTACATTTACATCTTTGATACATTTTAAGGTAATTTTTGTGAATAATGCAAGACAGGAGTTCAGTTGTATTCTTTTGCATGTAGATATCCAGGTTTTCCACCACCATTTATTGAAGCACTTTTTCTTTCTCCTTTGTATATTCTTGGTACCCTTATCAAATATTAGCGTACTGCATATGCATGGGTTTATTTATAGACACTTCATTCTGTTTCCGTATGCATCTGTTTTATGCTAGTATCATACCATTTTAATTACACTATCTTAGTAATACATTTTGAAATCGGGAAGTGCAATGCCTCCTGCTTTGTTCTTTTTTCTCAAGACTGCTTTAACCATTTGGGAACTGTTGTGGATCCTTATGAATGTAAGCTTTTTTTTGTTTCTATAAAAATACCATTTGAATTTTAATAAGGATTATATTGAATTTATCTATAGACTAGTTAAAATATGTAGACATTTTCACAATATTAATTTTCCTAAGCAATAAACACATCATGTCATTACATTTGTGTATTCTTTAGTTTTGTTAATCAGTGTCTTATAGTTTTCAATGTGCAGATCTTTTACTTCCTTAGATTTGTTTCTAACTATTTTATATATTTTTGATGCTATGGCAAATGAATTGACTATTTTATTTTTTGGATAGTTCATTGTTAGTGTAGAAAAACCCAACTAATTGTTGTGTGTTAATTTTGTATCCTGAGATTTTACTGCATTTGTTTATTAGTTCTAACAGTTTTTGATTAAGTCTTCAATGTTTTCTATTTATATGATCATGTCATCTACAAATAAAGAAAATTTCACTCTTCATTTACTATATAGATGTTTCTACTTTTTTCTATTGCCTAATTGCTTTGGATAGGACTTCCAGAACTGTGTTGAAGAGGAGTGGTAAGAGTGGACATCACTATACTATTCCAGATAAAAGAAGAAAAACTTTAATATTTTTACCATTAAATATGATTTTAGCTGTGGGCTTGTCATATATGGTTTTATTATACATTTTTTCCTTCTATATCCAATTTTTTTAGAATGTTTATCATGAAAAGATTTTGAATTCTGTCAAATACTTTTTCTTCATCTGTTGAAAATATGATTTTTATCCTTCATTTTGTTAATGCGGTGTATCATATTTATTGACTTTCATATTTTGAAATAGGCTTCCATACCAGAGACAAATCTTATTTGATCTGGTGTGTGATCATTTGAATGTGCTGTTAAGTTCAAATTGCTAGTATTCTGTTGAGAATTTTTGTAATTAAAGTTCATCAGAGATATTGGTCTGCAGTTTTCTTTTTTCATGATGTCCTTATTGGCTTTAGTTCAGGGTATTCATGGCCTTGTATAATTAGTTATCTTCCCTTCTCTTCAATTTTTTGGGAGAGTTTGAGAATGATTGGCATGAGTTCTTCTTTAAATGTTTAGTAGAATTCACCAAAAAGGCTTTTTGGTCCTGGGAAGTATTTGATTACTGATGCAATATCATTTACTCAGAATAGGTCTGATCACATTTTATTTCTTCATGATTCAGTCCTGGTAGGTTGCATGTTACTAGATATTTATCCTTTTCCCTAGATTATACAATTTCTTGGCATATAATTGTTAATAGTCTTTTTATGATTCTTTGCATATCTATAGTGTACATTGTAATGTTTACTCTTTCACTTATAATTTTATTAATTGGAGTCCTCTTTTTTTTGGTTAGTATAGCTAAAGACTTGTCAACTGTATTTATCTTTTCACAAAACCAACTCTTTGTTTCATTGGGTTTTTTTTTTCTAATTTTCTCCTGCAGAAGCAAATTATTTTTAAATAATGTCCCCTTAAATTTGTTCTATATCATATGAAAATAGAGTATTAAAATATTTCAATATGATCATAAATTTGACTATTTCTCTATTAATTTCTGATAAATTTTACTTTGCATATGCTACTGGGAATATACACATTTAGAATGTTATATATTTCTGGCATATTGGCCTTTTTATCATTATGGAGTATACTTCCTACACAGTTTTTTTTTTTTTTTTTGACATTAGCTACAATTTGTTTATTTTGATTCATGTTTGTATGGTACAGGTAAAAAAAAAAAAAAAAAAGTAATAACCGCTCCAACCCCAGACCCATAGACACTTTATAATACCCTGAAATTACTTTTGTAACACTGTCCTTAGAATGAAGTCAGATAAGACAAATGTTGAAATTTAACTATGAGATATATCAACCCAATTTACTTGGCTATCAGATTTATTTATGGTAAGTAATTTCATTGATTAGTTCCAGGTACACTGGAAGGTCTATGATTTAGCTCTAGCTCCTACTAGTTTCATTTGATAAACACATATAAAACTTAAGTGAGAAATGGAAGAGATAGTTTCTCTGAGCTAAAATGATGTTCACCTGTTTCACTCTCATCTCTTGTAACTGAAGGTATCTTGTTTGATGAATGGGCTGCAAATTGTGTCTGAGATGTTGCAAGTTTTCTCAGTGCAACTGCTGTTGGGCTGTGCTTATCTCCTGTTTGTGTGTATGTGTGTTTTTTTGCTTTGTTTTTCACTTAAAGTTCAGTAAACAGGAATTGAGAACATATTTTCATTTGTGAATTACTCTGTCAATTCTGTACATAGAATCCCAGCTGACTGTCATTCTACATGGTACGTCAATTGTCATGTAGTTTTGTCCTATCATTTTTCTTCCTTTCGAGTTCCAAATACTTATATGTTTATTAGAGATGTGTTTCTTATAATCAACAAAAAGTAGTTTTAATCAAATCTAATATTAACTGTCATTTAATTGGGAAATTTTGTTCATTTGTGTTTAGTAAAATTACTGTTACATTTGTAACCTACCGTATCATTTGTGTTTTCTATCTAGAAATATTGTTCTATGTTCCTTTTTTTCTCTTTTTATCTATTTCAATTTTAAGGTGTTTTATTGGTTAGCTTTTACTTATACAAACTTTTACCAAATTTTGTTATTTTTATGCTAGAAATTATAACATGCACTTTTGGATTTTCGACACCTACTGTTAACAAATATTTTAACCGCAACCAAGACCAGTGAAAGGATTTGATAAGAATTTAACTTCTTGTGCCTTCTCCAACATTTTATGCTATTGTTGTCTTTAATTCAACCATCTATCTATCATCTATCTATCTTTACTCTCTCCATCTTATATCATTTTCAATAGTCTCTGTGCATATTTCTCATATTTGATCCTTTTTACCTATCTCTGCTTCTTTCTTCTTTCACCTGAGATTATATATTTCCTGCCTAAAGTTTATTATAATTATTTCACATATTTTATATATTTTGCTGCAAAATATTCTCAGCTTTTTTTGTGCTAAGTATACATTTATTTTGCTTTCGGAATGAATGATACTTTCATTTGATGTAGAATTCTAGAGTGGACGATTTTAAGGTTTTTTTTTTTAATCAAACTCTATTCCTTTCCCTCCACTTCAGACTGGACACTTTTTTTTCTGACCTGCCCTCTAGCTCCCTAATTCTTTCTCTAGTCATGCCTAATCATCTATTAGGTACGTTGCACCAGTCTATATCTAATCAGAGACAGAAACCACACAGTAATTTAAATAAGTGATGTTTAATAAAGCACTATTGAGCGGATCTGGGAAGATAGCAGACTAGGAAGCACTAGAAATCTATCTTCTCACCTAGACAACAATTGAACTGGCAGAATCTGTCTGATGTAGCTATTTCAGAACTCTAGACTCTATTAAAGGCTTGCAACTTCCAAGGGAAATCTTGAACAGTAAATTCTGGTTGTTTTATTTACTCAATATCAGCCCAAAGCACAATAGTAGCCACTGTCTCTCACCACCAACCCCATGGCAGGCAGCTTAACAGGCATTCTTGGAGCAAATGGCACATAGCACAGAGGGGGCAAAAGTAACCCTGTTCTCCAAATATCAGGGATCTGTGCTCTAATTACTAATGCCTACTTTTGATTACAAAGATACAGAAAAATAGATGAATGGCCATTGTTGGTGCACCTCCCCTCATTGTTGCAACATCACCCCACAAGTGATTTCCAGGAAATTTGAAGGATCAGCATCCTTTCCCCTAAATCATTTTTTCTCTTTTTCCTTTTTTCTGTGAGCCAGGCACTAAATACGAAGACACTCAAATTGCGTATACAGAGAAAATCAGAAAGTGACTGCGCATGCCCAGGGACAGACACAGGCTCAGAACAGACCTGAGAAGACGTTAATTTACATCTAAGACTGATCCCTGGCACAGAAACAGCTGACAACAATAAATAATAATAATGATTCTTAAAGTCTCTAGGGAAAGTAGATAATATGATTTTTAGAATTACTACATTATTAGATCCAAATGCCCAATGTCAAAAAACAAGCAATAAAAAATACATAGAAACAGGAATGTGTGGTGTATTCAAAGGAAAAAAATAAATCAACAAAACTTCCCCTGAAAAAGACTTTATGGCTGATCAACTAGACAAAGACTCTAAAACAACTATTTTTAAAATGCTCAAAGAACCAAAGGAAGATGTGGAGAAAGTCAAGAAAACAATGTTTAAACAAAATGGAAATATCAATAAAGAGATTTTAAAATCTCAAAATTCTTGAACTGAAAAATACAATAACTGAAATTTAAAATTAGAGGAATTCAGGGCAGATTTGGGAAGGTAGAAGAAAGAAACAGCAAACTGGAAGATAGAACAATAGAAAATATTGTGTTTGAGGTGCAAGAAGAAAAAGATTGAAGAAAGTGAACAGAGTCTAAGGAAGCTGTAGAACAACACATGCATTGTGGGATTCTCAGAAAGAAATGGAAAGAAAAAAATAACGGGTTAGAGAGAATCTCTGAAGAAATTAAGGCTGAAAGCTTTTCAAAGTTGAAGAAAACTATCAACATCCAAGAAGTTCAATGAACTCCAAGTAACATGAACACAAAGGGACCCATACCAAGTCACTCTATAATTAGTTTCAAAACTGAAACTCTACATTTTGTTTTTGTATACTTTGGAGACTAATAAATGCATTTAAAATAATCATTAGTTTATGACTTGCGGCACACATTGTATAACACTGTAATTTTGTACTAACAAAATTATAGAACAATCACAGGTGAGGTAGCAACAGAGTTATTAAAGGAGCAGAGCTTTTCTATGTTATTGAAGTTAAGCTAATATAAAATCAAATTAGAGTGTTTTAACTTTAGGATATTAAATGCAATATCCATGATAACCACAAAGAAAGGAGCTATGGAATATAAACAGAAGGAAATGAGAATAGAATTTATTTTTTAAAATAATATTTTAAAAAATAATAAACAGAAAGAAATATACTAATGTAGAAAAGGAGAGACACAAAAGCTTTAAGGCATAAAGAAAACCAATATCAGGCAGGGCAGGGTGGCTCACACCTGTAATCCCAGCACTTTTGGAGGCCAAGGCGGGCAGATCACTTGAGGTCAAGAGTTTGAGAGCACCCTGGCCAACATAGTGAAGGCTGTCTCTACTAAAAATACAAAAATTAGCTGGGCATGGTGGCAGGTGCCTGCAATCCTAGCTACTCAAAAGGCTGAGGCATGAGAATTGCTTGAACTGGGGAGACAGAGGTTTCAGTGAGCAGACATTGTACCACGGTACTCCAGCCCGGGCAATAGAGTGAGACTCCATCTCAAAAAATGAAAAGAAAACACATAGAAAAATGAGAGAAATAAATACCTCTTTATCAATAATTACTTTGAAATTAAATGGATTAAAAAGAAAGATTAGCAGAATGAATGATACAACTGTACAAGATGCTTACTTTAGATCCAAAGATACAAATAGGTTGAAAGTAAAAGGATGAAAAAAGATGTT
The DNA here is from genome assembly GCA_963573385.1 of Cacajao melanocephalus. Lineage (NCBI taxonomy): Eukaryota > Metazoa > Chordata > Mammalia > Primates > Pitheciidae > Cacajao > Cacajao melanocephalus. The sequence goes on from CAUYLG010008822.1 coordinate 17,164, forward strand.
CCATTATTCCATATAAATAATAACTGAAAGAGAACAGGCATGGCTATACTAATATCAGACAAAATAGACTTTAAATAAAAAAACTTTACAAGAGACAAAGAAAAGTATTATATATTAATAAAAGTTTCAAAACAGCAAAAAGATATAGAAATTATGAATATGTATGCACCTAATAACAGAACATCAAAATATGTGAAACAAAAATCGACAGATTTACAAAGAGAAATACACAGTTCTACAATTCTAGTTGGAGACTTCAATTTTGCACTGTCAATGGAGAGAACAACCAGACAAAAGTGAAGTAAGGAAGTACAAAACACAAAAGGCAAAATAAGCCAGCTATACCCAACAACAGCCTGGATTTTGGAACCAGACTGCTCATGATCAAATCCTAGCTCTACCTAAGGCTGTCTATGTAACACTAAATGTGCATCAAAATGACGGGTAAAATGGTAACTTAATAAATTAAAATTTATAAAATATTTGGATCCACTTTGGCCCATAGTAAGCACTATATAATATTTTGCAATTTACTATTTTTCTAATATATAGAAAAGAAAAATGAAGAGTTACGTTCCCTGAGGCGCTTTCAAAAAGTCTCTTTCTTTTTCAGCACAATGAATTTTAATTTATTATTAAACAAGTCTAAAAAGTCTAAACAAGTCTAAAAATGTAATTAGAAAATTAAAATCTATCCAATTACATAATATTTCCTCATGTCCATATTTGGTACCAGGGTCCTAGTGAAATTCTGGAAATACCCAAAGGATATGATCAAGAAAATAAAAAAATCAGGTTCTCCTGAAAATGCTGGCCCAATTAACTATTATCCTGCCTATTCACTAACCACTTCTAGGAGAAATACTAGCTATTGTTTGAAACATTATCTAGGCTCTAGTGTTCAACTTTAAGTCCTTAATTTCAACCAGAACTTACTTTCCAGGTATCTTCTGGATTTATTCATTCATTTATATAACACTGAGATATATTATTCAATGAGCGAGCTGTTCTCTGCCTGAAGAACCTGTGGTAACCAAAAACTCCTAATTCATGACCTGACCCATGGATTATCCTAAACTTAACTTGGCATGGAGTCCTCAAGCCAAACCCTCAAGATAAATAAATACAATGAATTTACATTTATTTTATAACCAGGATAAATATATATTTATATATATCATTTATATATAATATTTATGTGTATAAATGTTACTTATATATATTTTGTATATAACTTCTGTGTATATTTATATATAAATCTTATTTTTATATGTTATATATAATATATAGTTTATTCTAAACAAAGATAAATACATATGTACTTATATGTATATTTATAAATATATATATTTATCTTGGTTATTTTAAACTTCTCCTTCAGATATTTTGCATAACTCCAGTTTTGCCTTAATCCTTTGGTTTGTAAAAATAATGGCCTGGGATGCATTCTCCCTATTCTACACAAGAAAAGTTTGCGTGCCAATGGGCTTGTGGAGGGAGTGGGGCTATATGAAGCAAGGAAGGAGAGAATGTATTGCTAGAGGCAGCCAAAAAAAAAAAAAAAAGACAATTACCTGCTGTTAGAGCTCAGCTCATTCAAGGGAAAGCCAACTGACATGTGAAATCAAGAGCATTTCCTGGGGTTTTATAACGTGTTGCTGACAGCTGTGGTGCACAGTTTATCTACAATCAGCTGAGAATTTCTGCTCAGAAACATAAGAAATAGATGTTTCTCTCTAAATTGGGGTTTAGCAAGGGGACTTGGGGAAATGAAGATGTCTGGGAGACTGGTGTTTACAGATTGCAGCATGAATAGTTTAAGCCAGTGACACCTCCTTGCCCTTACCGGTAAGCAACTCTTTCACAGGGAGCTTTCTATGTTGTCGCAGAGTATTGGTGCCTTTTACAGATACTACCATTATCATGAGTGAAGCTAGAATGCTTCACTCCCAATGGAAAAGAGATGATAATAAAAATGCAGACACAGGATTGCAGAAGGAGCATTTTTCTAATAAACCCCCAGTTAAAACAGAAATGCTTTTATACAGAAAGTTGAGGTGGTACTCATTTAGTTTCATAGATTTTGTTACTATTCAGAAAGGCTTTAACTGAAAATCAATGTGATAAAACACATTACCACTATCTGCAGCATAATAAGTTCTTCTGGATCAAACATTAAAATCAAATAGTAAGATTCAGTATTTTTTTCATCAATCATTTATATTTACATATATAAAATACATATAAGAACATTAAATATTTTTATATTTTCATCGATCATTTACATTGTACAAGGTGCCATTAGGTACTAGAGACATAAATCTATGGCTTGCCCATTTTCAAGATAATTTTCATACTCAATTGTGTTTAGATACTGAGAACTGAATCCAACATACATTTTGTGCCTATCCTATGCTACTAATTCTCAAACAAAGGATGTTTCTCTGTTTTTGCTGACCAATGCTTGAATTGGGAAAAAACAACTTTGCCATTTGCTTCAGGAATTAACTGTTCTTGGAAAATAAAACACTGAACAAACTAAACAGATAACTTATCAAGAATAACAGCTTGTCAGTAATCACTCTAAATCCTCACTTTGTTGCACCTACAGTTCCAAAGCTGTTTTCTTATAAATTTTGCCTTATTCCGAACAGTTTCATGCCTTGCAAAACCTACTTTTTTGTGTTTTGAATAAAAATGACCCTACTCAAGCCTTTATACTATTAGTATTGTGTTCTGAATGCATCCTTTCTGAGACATGTTAAAACTCTGCCAAAGTGCTTGCTCCTTTACTGTGGTATGTTTAATAAATTTAATTTTGTTTTTATGTCTTCAACAAGTTTTTTTTGGTGGCCAGTTTTGGGAGTTGAGCACAGTAGTTGATGGCATGTTTTTGCACAATCTAATAGCTAAAAATTGTTTTTACTTTTTTTTTCTTTCCTTTGAGACGGAGTTTTGCTCTTGTTGCAATGGTGCGGTCTAAGCTCACAGCAACCTCCACCTCCCATGTTCAAACGATTCTCCTGCCTCAGCCTCCCGAGTAGCTGGGATTACAGGCATGCACCCAGGCCCGGCTAATTTTGTAGTTTTAGTAGAGATGGGGTTTCTCCATGTTGGTCAGGCTGGTCTCGAACTCCCGACCTCAGCCTCCCAAAGTGCTGGGATTACAGGTGTGAGCCACCATGCCTGGCTTGTTTTTACATTTTGAAAGCTTATTTATATACAAAATAATAATATGCAACAGAGACTATCTAGTCCTTTACGGAAAATATTTGCCGATCCCTGCACTAGACTGAGACTTGAGGAATGACATCAACTCTACCACTAACTGGATCTGCTACATGGGGCTATGGGAATTTGAATATTTTGCTGAATCTTCTTGCAATTTAGATTATCACCAGTCTTAAGTGTCCATGGTCCTTCCCAGGCCTCTGTTTGCAGTTTTGTTGTGATCTGTTTCCTAAAAATGTCTCCCTTTAGTTATTAGAAACAACATATTTCGTGTTCCAAACAAATCACATACAATGAAAAGAAAATTTAAACTGAATATGTTGAAAAGTTTACAGACTGTTTTGCCTTTGTTAAATATAGTATTAATATACTATATTTAACAAATATATTTGTTATACTATACTGCTCACAATCAAATGTGTGGAAGATTTAAAATGATACCATAAATTTATATACAACAGGACAATGGTCAGGCCATAAATGACAATAGAAATCTGCCCCATAATCCCTGTTGCAACTAACCCAGGAAGCCAACTATAACCTCTGCAAGCAACCAACCCAGAATGCTCAGCACCTGTCAGTGATTGTCCATCTTCCACAATATTTGCCCTTGATTCCAAGTCAGAGTCAATCAGAGAAAGCCAAATATGCTTTGAAATCAGTCACATAGGATGTTCTACTTTTAGTTAGCTCCACGCCAAAAGCCTCCAATCAGGGTAAACTGAAGCCTTTCCTTTGTCCACTGAAAAGTTTCCCACTCTCCTGCCTGCCTCTGAGTCTCTGCCAATTTCAAGTAATGGTGACTGACTCTCTTGCTGCAGTGAGCTCTGAATAAATACTCTGTGCTTGATCTTATTTAGTGGTCTTTATTATTTATACTGTGTTTTCAAAAGCAAAAACAAATATATCTGATTTTATACACTCCCCTTTGCTTTTGTTTTCTTGATGGGTTAATCAGGCTGGTATCTGTCACTTGGGAAACAGCCATTTCTCTTCTCCTCCCCAGGTGCTATGTGTGAACTGTGTGAATGCTTTCGGACCTCACTAAGTTACACTCCATAGGAGCTTAGAAACTGAGAGTAGAAGGGAACCTGTGAAGGCAGGGACTACTAGATATATGATTATTCAGATTTGGTCTGACTCCCAGACCAAATTTCCTTCTCCTATACACACTAGGTCATCATTCCTTCATCAAGATGTCACTGTAGTAGAATAATGATGCTGTCAATAGAGCTGGGTCAGAGCCTACCCTTAATACAGTTTTGAAAATGGCAAACCTTATTTAGCAAAACACAGTCAATGTCATTTTCCACTATGATGTGTCAGATCTCAGCACCTTTCTGGAGCACACTGTTACATGGAGGAATTTTTTCACCAGGAACCTGTGTTGATCAGATGACCACAGGGTACCACAACCATATAGCCTTACCATTATTGGTGGCAGTACAGCATATACTTGGTTTTCAAAGTGTTGCTGTAAGTTTAAACCAGGTCCAAGTGAGAAAGGGTGTGGAGGAAGAGAAAAGAAGGGAAAGGAAGGGGAGGGAATGGGAGGGGAGGGGAGGAGGGGTGTGGAAGGGGAGGAGGGGTGTGAGAGGGGAGGAGAGGAAGGGGGAGGGGAGGGAGAGGGGAAGGGGGAGGGGAGGAGGAGGAAAAGAAGGGAAGGGAGGGGAGGGGAGGGAAGAGAAGGGAAAGGAAGGGAAGGCAAGACAAGGCATTCTGGGTTGTACAGCTTTGTGTAACCAGATTAATAAGAAAAAGTTTCAGGGCACAGTGCCCAGTTTTAAAATAATTGCCATTTTTGTCGGATTTTGTCTCAGGTGACAGGATGCTATGGGTTCTATCAGCAGAAGCAGGGCAGATAAAAAGGATCAGCTCTAAGTCAGAAGTCTCAGGTTTTCCAATTACAGGATGTATTGCTTTGGGCAATCTCTTCTCTGGGTTACAATATTGACATCGGTAAAATCCGGATAAGAAAAATAAACTTGCTTGGCTCCCAAGGTTGCTGTATAGTATAAGCAAAATTAGACACAAACAATAGTAGCAACAATTGCTATGGCCATTTCTATCAGATGATTAAAGTAGGGCTAGTTGAGTGTTCAGTGAGTTCAAAATAAAGGTCCAAATACATCATTCTTCCTATTCTATCTCCATATGAAGATATGTAGTCAACTACAAAGCTCTGTATAAACAAATGAGCTTTTAGTTTTATAAACTAACAGATAAAGTCTGATTACTTGATTTATTTTCTTTCTTTCAATAAAATCTTTTATGGTCATTAGTAGAAGCTAATTTCAAATTTAAAGTTGTTAATTTTGGTGCATGTTTCATTGGTGGGCTTTTTACATTCTTGAGGAAAAAAATGTGATACCGCCAGTTGGAGAACCAATTGGCCGGTCACGGCCATGCATTTCTGCCACATCACTCTTCATAAAATTGAAAATAGCAGACATCTTTTTAAACTGAGGTAAATTTGCATATTTACCATTTTAACAATTTTAAACTGTACAATACAGTGGTGTTTAGGACATTCACAGGGTGGTGCAGGCATCACCACAATCTAATTTTAGAAAATATTTATCACCCCAAAAAGAAACTCCATAGCCATTAAACCGTCATTTACTGCCATCCTCCTTCCCCATTCAGCTACTGGAAACCACTAATCTATTGGTCTTTATGATTTTACCTATTCTGGTCATTTCATAGATATGGAATCATAATATGTGTTTTTTTGCAACTGGCTTCTTTTACTTCGCCTAATATTCTCAAAATTAACTGACAGCATGCATGAGGACTACATTTTATATCTAAATAATATTCTACTTTATAGATATACCACATTTTGTTTATCCATTCATCAGCTGATGCATATACAGGTTGTTTCCACTTTGGGGTATTAAGAATAATACTGTTTTGAGTGCTCATGTACAACTGCTTAAACATCTGTTTTTAATTCACTTGGGTACATACGTAGGAGAGGAATTACTGAGTCAGATGGTAATTCCATGCTTAATTTATAAAGAAACCACCAAACTGTTGTTCATAACAGCTGCACCATTTTATATTCCACTAAAAATATATGAAGTTTCCAACTTCTGAACATTCTCACCAACACGTGTAATTTTCCACGTTTTTAATTATAACCATTCTGATGGATATAAAGTGGTATCTCATTTTGAATTTCATTTGAATATTCTTAATAACTAATGGTATTGAGCATCTTTTCTGTGCTTATTAGCCATTTATACAACCTTGGGAAAATGTCTGTTCAAGTCTTTGTCCATTATTTTTTCATTGGGTTTTTTGTACTTTTGTTAATTGAGTTGTAATAATTCTTATAGATTCTAAATACTACTCCCTTGTCAGATATATAATTTGCAAATATCCACTCTGTGGAATGTCTTTTCATTTTCTTGATAATGCCCTTTGATGCAAAAAGTTTTTAATTTTGATGAAGTCCTGTTTGTCTTTTTTTGTTTTTGTGTTTCTATCATAATTAAGATTTAACTAACAAATCCAAATTTATGAAGATTTGCCCCTGGGTCTTCCCCAAAGAGTTTTGTAGTTTTGGCTGTTACGTTTAGGTATTTAATTCATTTTGAGTTTGTTAGTACATTTTGTTGAAGAGATTATTCTCTCTATTAAATATGGCCTTGGTACTCCTGTTGAAGATCAATTGACCCTAGATGTATAAGCTTATATCTAGATGTTCAATTCCATTTGATTTATCTATATGAATATTTTTATTCTAGAACCACACTGTTTTAATTACTGTCTTTTGGTCATAATTTTTATTTGGTAGATGTGAGTCCTCAAAACTTGGTCTTCTTTTTTAAGATTGTTTCAATTATTTGGGGTCCCTTGTAATTCCATATAAACTTTAAGATCAACTTGTTCATTCCTGCAAAAAAAGATGAAATTTTTATAGGGATCGCATTTAATCTGTAGATCTATTTGGGGAGTATTATCATCTTAAATCTTAATTGTCCTATTAGATCTTCCAACGCTGAACACAGAATGTTGTCTCTTTTATTTAGGTCTTTTCAAATTTCTTTTAACAATCTTTTGTACTTTTTAACGTATAAGACCTGTATCTTTTTGGTTAAAGTTATTCCTAATTATTTTATTATTTTTGATGCAATTTTAAGTGGAATGGTTTTCTTAATTTTACTTTTGAATTGTTCATTGCTAGATTTATAACACAACTAATTTATGTGCATTATAAATCTTGTATCTTGCAACTCGGTTGAATTGGTTTCTTAGCTCTAAAATTTTGTGGATTATTTAGAATTTTCTACATATAAAATTATGCCTTCTGCAAATAGATGGTTTAATTCTATCTTTTCAATTTGAATGTTTTTTATTTCTTATTCTTGTTCAATTTCCTGACTGAAATTTTAGGATAATGTTAAATAAAATGGCAAAATGAAGCACCCTTACCTTGTTTGTAATCACTGGAAGAGAGGTTTAAGTCTTTCATCATTGAGTTTGATATTAGCTGTAGGTATTTAAAAATAAACACCCTTTATCTGGTTGAGGAAGTTTCCTCCTATTTCTGTTTTGTTGAGAATTTTCATCATTTTCATTTTGTCAAATGCTGTACCTATTTACCTATTGAGATGATCATACATTTTTTTTTCTTATATTAATATGGTGCATTACACTGATTGGTTTTCATATGTTGAACCACCTTGCTTTTTTCAGATAACTTCCATTTGGTCATGGTATATAATCCTTTTATGTGCTACTGGATTAGGTGTGCTGAAATTTTGTTGAGGATTTTGCATCTATATTTGTAAGTCATACTGCTTTGTAATGATCTGTTCTTGTCATGTCTTTGGCTTTGGTATCTTGGTAATACTGGCTTCATAGAATGAGTTTGGATTTATTCTTCAGTTTTTTTGGAAGAGTTTAAGTAGATTTGGTATTAACTTTTCATTACAAGTTTGATCTGTTCAGATATATTCCCTTTTTGTTTAATTTTCTTTTTCTAGTTCTTTGAGGCAGAAAGTTATGTTATTGATTTGCTGTTTTTATTCTTTTTTAATGTAGGAGCTTATAAGTATACATTTCCTTCTAAACACTGCTTTCTTTTTATCTCATAAGTTTTCATTTGTGGTGGTTTTATTTTCATTTACATGAAAGTACTTTCAAATTTCACTTGTAAGAAAAATTGATTTCTTTTATATTTGACCCATTAACTCCTAAATAATGTTTTCCTTTTATTCGCCATATATTTGTGAATTTTTCAAATTTCTTTCTGGGTATAATTTCTAATTTCAGTCTCTTGTGGTCTGTGATCTTAGACACTTTTAGGATTTTAATTTTTTAATCACTCACCAAAACTTTTTTTTTTTTTTTTGGCCTAACATATGACTTATACTTGAGAATGTACCTGGGCACTTAAAAAGAATGTATATTCTGTCATTGCTGGGTGTAGCATTCTATAGATGTCTGCTAAGTTTAGTGAGTTTATATTGTTGTTCTACTCTTTTAATTCCTTGTTTGTCTCCTATTTCTTCTATCCATTATTGAAATTTGGATATTAAAGTGTCTAATTATTATTTTTGAACTATTTATCCCTTCAATTCTATAAATTGTTGCTTCATATATTTTGGGCCCTGTTGGTAAGTGTTGGAAGATATTTTCATTATCTCTTAGGTAGAACTATGGAGTAATGAGGTCTTTTCACCCTCAAACATGAAAATGCGGATAAGACACTGGAGAGGCACCAAGTATCAATATACTTCCCTGAACTAATTGAGATTCAGTATTTTCACACTTTCTTTACTCATCTTTAACTTTATACAATGGATTACTGTGCAGTAAATGAAAAGAACACACCATGACTATAAGCAACAATAGGAAAGACCCTCACAAACATAATTTGGAAAGAAAAAAAAGACACAAAAATGTATATAACATGTGATTCCATTTATATAAAGTCCAAAAGCAGTCAAGCTAATCTATAGTATTAGAATTCAAGATCGCTGTTACTTGTGAGATATAAATATAATGATGAGGAATGAAATAAGGAAGGCTTCTGGGTGCTGGTAACGTTCTCATTTTTTATCTGAGTGCAGGTTACATAGGTGAGTCACTATTTTGAAAATTCCTTGAGGTATAAACTGATGTGGACTTTCCTTGTATATTATACTTCAAGAAAAGAAAAATAGTAAAAGTAATACTTTAAGAAACTATATAAAACTAATTTATACATGTATAATTGTTGAAAAATATTTGGACCCTGTTCAAAGAGTACAGCTTCAAATTAAATTAGACTCAAGGCATAGAATTACAGATATGAACTGGCAGGTTAAAAGAAATATTGATATGAGGAGAATTTTAAGTATATGTATCATTTTAATGATTAAAATGAAGTATAGAAACCATACTTCTTTACATCTCTTTATCCTCCTCTATTCATAATTTGGTTGTGTTAAATATTTTTTCTAAATAAATCGATTTTGAATCACATCAAGCAGTGTCAGATTTTTCTTCAATCATTAAACATAAATTGTAAAACTCAAATAAAGAAGAAAAGACTATTGTATATATCAATATATTTGTTAACCTGGTTTCTTATTCCTTGATGATATTCCAAAATTTTATTATTGTTGTTGTTTCTGTTGTGCTTAGCTTCTTTTAGCCATGCTTTTAGAGTAATTCTTCTGGAAACCATTTACTTCTATTTTCCTTTATCTCAGAATGTGATTTTTCCTTCCTTCCTGAAAGATACTGTTACTGGATATAGGATTCTGGTTAATAGATTTTTGTTTTGTTTCATTTCTTTCTGCACTTGAAAAATATTGTGCCACTTTCTCTTGCCTTCATGGTTTCTAATAAAAAACATGGACATAGGGAGGGGAGCACTACACACAGGGGTCTGTTGGGGGGGAAATAGGGGAGGGACAGGGGGAGGTGGGGAGGTGGGGAGAGATAGCATGGGAAGAAATGCCTGATATAGGTGAGGGGGAGGAAGGCAGCAAATCGCACTGCCACGTGTGTACCTGTGCAACAGTCTTGCATGTTCTTCACATGTACCCCAGAACCTAAAATACAATAAAAATTAAAAAAAAAAAAATCCAGTCATTTGAGTTTTTTTTTTTTCCCCCAGTAGGTAAGGTGTTGTTTTATCTCGCTAATTTGAAGATCCTCCTTTCTTTTTTTTTTTTTTAGTTTTCAAAAGTTTGACTTGAGATTCTTTCACCATTTTGAGACTGTACATTTATGCCTTGACAAATTTGAGAAACCATTTATTTCTTTGAATACTTTTCAAACTCACCCTTCTTCTTTCTTTCTGGGCTTTCAATAACACAGATATTTAGATGTTTTGTGAGAGTCTCAAAGGTCCCTGAAGCTCTGTTTTTTTTTTTTGTTGTTTGTTTTTTGTTTTGTTTTGTTTTCTCTTCTTTTCTCTCTTCAGTCTCTTTTCACTCTATTGCTCAACTTAGGTAATTTCTACTGTGTTATCTTTTTGTTCGCTGATTTTTTCATATGCTTTTTTCATTCCTCTGTTAAGACAACAATTGGAATTTTTATTTCACTTACTAAATTTTTACTTTTAAAATTTGCACCTGGTTGTTCTTTATATATTTTCTATTTATTTGCTGGTTTTTGCCGCTTTTCTAAAGCATGTTTTTAATTGCTTATTAAAACTTTTTTTTAAAATAATGGCTGCTTTCAGATCTTTGCCAAATAACTCTAAAATCTCTGTCACCTCTGTGTCAGAATGTATCATTTTTAGTGAAGTTTGAGATTTCCTTGGTTTTTGTTGAGTGATTTTCAGTTGAAACCAAGACATTTTAGGTATTATGTTATGAGACTCTGTATTTTACTTAGATCTGTTTAACTGTCTACTTTTGATACTATTGTGGTGCCATTGATAATATTTTTACTGCCATGGGGATTAAAGTTCAAATTCTCTACTCAGCCACTCTTAACACCCAAGGAGGAGGATCCTCAATCCTTCTGGGCCAGTGGAAAAGTCCCAGTGCTCCACTGTGGGGTTGAAGCTGGGAAGAGTGAGCAGAACCATTGAGGCTCCCCACGTGGCCTCCACCAGCACCACAGGGAAGATGGCTTCATCGCTGCTGAGCCTGACCCTCCACTAGGCCTCTCTTACACAACACCCACATAGTGGGAGGGTCACATCATTACTTTCACTAAAGATGGAAGTCAACACTCAGGACTTGGACCCCAGGATCACTTCAGGATAGGGGGCTTATTATTGCCTGATGGGTGTGAAAGTCTCAGCTTCCCACTTGATTTTTTTGATATGACTTTAGTCAAGGGTTTGGGGAACCTAATCACAGCCTCATGAGGGCAGAAGTCTAGACCCCTCTCACTCAGCCTTTTCTGGTGGGGTTGGCATTTGGGCCACAGTTTTTTTCTGTGATGGTTGGCTGCTTTGGAACAGTTATTTATTTATTTTTTAACTTTTCTGTCTTGCTAGGCTACCTCTTTCATGATTCTTTAGCTAGAGAAAACAGGGTTTTATTGAAGCTTCTTTTTTTTTCCTTTTTTGGGGGGGAGGAAGGGGACTGTGCCTGACAATGTTTCGGGTTGCTGGCTTCTTCAACACTTAGCCTGGGATATATGAGGCAAAAGGAAAATCCAGGCAACTTACTATTATATCATTTTGGGGGACTCCAGGTCTTTAATAATTATGTCATCTTTTATTAACCTTTCAGAATCTTATTGCATTTGTTTTATATATAATGTCCAGCATTTACAGGTGTACTCAGGAAAGAATGAGGAAAAAGCATGCCTACTTCATCATCTGAGAAATGAAAGTTCCCCTTACATTTTTAAATACCTTAAAAATAGATATATTTTTCAAATTTTTGAGAAAATATGTGTTTAACTGAAACAAATTCCTTGAGATATATCCAACAAATGTAATTAATATTCCAATTAAACCAGATAATAAGACTCTGCATGTCAATTACAGATTGACATACAGATACTACTTAAACTAATCTCTAAAGAGAGGGTATTTTCTAAGTGAAGTTAAGGTTTGCAACAACTGAAGAGAGATTTGGAAAAATTGATAATATACCAGTATTCATAGTTTTCTTTTTAATATTCTAGCACTGAAATTCCAAAAGAGAATGAGGTAAATATTGTATGGATTTAAATATTGCTTTGAAAAGAGATAAAAATTGTGACATAAGTAATGAAAATGTATAGATAAAAATTTATCAATTTTCATTTATTGTATTTTCTCATATTAACATCATTTCAATGAATTTCTAGCTCACTTTAAAAATCAATTGTTTTAAAATTTTACTAAAAACTCCAGTTGCATCTGCTTTTATGGAATAGTTCTCCAAATTGAAATTTTAATGACTCGAAAAAAAGTGTAATTTATAATTTCTGTCAGCAGTATTCAACGTGGTGTGGAGTTATTGATTATAACAACATAATGACTGATTGTGAGAATGAAAGAAAAGATAAATTTAATAGTTTCAATATAAATAATATGGTAAGTCATGTATGTCTTCTCTGTGTAAAGTATCACTATATTAGCCAACTAGACACATGAAATAATAGATTTAGTTTTTATATTTTGATAACTTTCAGCCATAAAATTGTACTCCCTTGCACATTTAAAAACATTTTAAACATTTGTCAAGACAGAAGGATGGCAATTGGGCTCATATTATTTAACAGATGTAGTTGACATAGCTTAAATATTTAGACATATGAAATTAGGCCTCCACATTTGTACTCTTGCTCCAGATCCACAGCTATTAGAGATGGACCTGATCCCAGCAACAGCTATAGAACTTTCTTGTGACTTGTATGAATTTTTATGACTGACAAACAAGACCAGCCTTTTGGGTACCAGTATGCATTCTGGGTACGCAAGTTATACGTGGAGAGTAAATTCTGACTCCCTTCCCTTGCTAGCCAAAGCTGTATAAATGAGCTTTTGTGCATTATGTTGCTTAGATGCCTAGATTCCCTTAAAGAATAAAGTCTCAAATCACATATAAAGGGTGGAGTACTGCCATCTTATTTCCCATAATCCACTACTTGCCTCCATAGCATGAAGTCAGATTTCCTGGTATGAAAGAACAACCCTCGACTCCCAAGAATTGTCTACTGTTTAGATATCCAGGTCAGAGACTTGGAGCCTGCCCTCCAAGGCAGAAGTCCTAGACCTAAAGATTCACCTCTGAGCTGAATACACAAAGCCAAGCACATTCTCTGCATAACCATCCAATGTCCATACAGAGCCTTTCAATCAAGCACAAATTTCTTTCTCCCATCTACTGCCTTTATATGGGAAACCATGCCTGGCACCAAGTTAGGTTAATAATTGATCCTTCAGTCAACTCTTGTAGTCCACTAGTCCCAGAAACATTGATAAAATGGCATCTCTGAATAGAACAGAAGGAAGATGAGGAATATCCGAAAATAGACCTTCATCAGAACTAGCAAGCCATTTTGTGGAGGGTGTCAGACAAGTCAGGTACGGTTAACTGTTACAGTGACTAATAATAGGTATTTGATTAAGACTTGACAAAGAAATTGGCATGTCAGAAAGATACAACTAGCACTTCCTGATGCTCCTAATTACATCTGGGGAGGAACTTGGGACAAGGAGCGATACAAGCTCAGAATTAATTTCACATTGGAATTGTATCTTTATTCTGAAATGATCACCAGATATTTTACAAACCTGAAATTTCCCAGTGGGCAGTAATTCTTACAAAATCTTTTCTCCACAGGTCAGCAGTGAGAATTATAGAACCAAAAATAATATTCTCCTTCCAATCAGAGGATATGTGTATGTGTATGTGTATAAAGATAATAATCAAGAAAACCAATTTGCTTCCACTTACTGAGTTATGACATTTGCTTGCAGTGAATATCAGTCATCTATTCAATATATTATGCTTTGACACCTTCCAGGCGCTGTTATTCCTTTGCTGTTGTGTCTAACAGTTTCTATTTTTTGATCTGCATTTGTGTGTTCAGAGCTGGAACTGCTGAAGTTAATGTTGGCCTAGGTCATTTATTTACTAAACAAGTTCTGCTGACAGATTAATCAGTAGTTATCTGAGACCAGTGATCTCTCCACTCCTTTACAGATTTCAGTACTATACTGAGATTTTTTTCCTTCAGTGCCATTAGTGTCTCCATTGCAGACACTAAATTCTTTTGTAATTTCTCACCCTAATACTTTGTCATATGATATCGCTTTCCCTCTTCACATTCAGACACAGCAACCTCCACCCTGCCTCCAGGCATCTCCTTTCTGCCCTAGGACTTACAATAGAACAAAAGATGTCAAAAAGTATCCTAATTTCAAATTCAGAGATTTAAGTGAATTTATATGTTATTTTAATATCATATTGGGATTTTTTAGAAATATGTGTGGGTTTAGGGAAGCATGGAGAAAAGTGGTCAGGGAAGGGTGATGCTTCTATTTTCTGGGTACCCACCATAGATCAGCCCCCTGCTATCAACTTAACATCACTTTGTTAATTTTTTGATACAATTAGGTTAAAGATGAAGAAACTGAGGCCCAAATTCATTTTATATCTCCCTACTCCCAGTCATACTGTTAGCAAAACTATGGTATGGTTAGAGGGATTAAATCAAAGCAATTAAGTTCCCAGCACCCTGATAAAATATGCAATATTGGTTAAACATTATTTCACTTCTTTAGGCCTTATTTTCCTCAGCTATAAAATCAGGGTAGAATAATGACATTCTGTCTTTCTCAGCAAAGTTTTAAGTATCATGGGATGCGTACCCTATTTTGTCCAGTTTCCCAAAATAATTAACAGAATATAAATATAATAAGTAGCAAATAGACTTATATCCAAAAACTACAGTCTAGACCGACTATGTAGGATTTGCACAGAAAAGACTGTTTTTAATAACCCATAGATCTATACTTACCTCCTATCTCATAGTTACAGAATCATTGAAGAAGCTTGGAGCAAACTTGTCTTTGGAAAAATATTCAGTATTGTGGCATTATATCCTCTCCCATGGCGAACGAGAATGACTGCTTTTCTTTCACATCCAGGCCAAGGTTAGAGGCTTCAGTGGGACCTTGAGCTGTGAACACAGAAGGTCCATGACTGAAGGAGCCTGAGAGACTGTAGCTGGCTCCCTTCTCTAGTGGCAGTACAAGAAAAAAGGGTGTAGGGCCGGGCACAATGGCTCACACCTGTAATTCTCACGCCCGCAATTTCAGGACTTTGGGAGTCCAAGGCAGGCGGATCACTTGAGGTCAGCAGTTGGAGACCAGCCTGGACAACATGGCAAAACCCCATCTCTACTAGAAATACAAAAATTAGCCCGGCATAGTGGTGCCTGCCTGTAACCCCAGCTACTGAAGCACAAGAATCACCTGAGCCTGGGAGGCGGAGGTTGCAGTGAGCCACATTTGTGCCTTTGCACTCCAGCCTGAGCAACAGAACAAGACTGTGTTTCAAAATAATAATAATAAATTTTAAAAGAGGAAGGAAGAAAGGAAGGGAGGGAGGGAGGGAAGGAGAGGGGAGGGAGGCAAGCCAGGAAGCCAGGAAGCCAGGAAGCCGGGAAGTCATGCTGGGAACTAACCACATTCCAGAGTTTATTGGAGAAAAGATGGAAAAGATATGAGCCAAACACAAAAGGAAAGGGAACGCTCCTGAAACCTACCTGAGGATATTGGTAGCTTTAGGGAAAATCTCTCAAATCATGTTTTTCCTCCACTTCCACACAACAGTCAACACAGCAGACCGCAGCTAGTCATTGTCTAGTTAAATTCTGACACCTGGAGATAGCGTCAAATCCCACACAATGAGGGCTCAGTCTTAAAAACTACCCCCGACACCTGTTGTAAATCTGGGCCTCCTTACCGTCTGCCTGACCAGCATAAAATTGGGGTTCCCATGACCCACTCTTTGGGTCTGGTTAATTTGCTAGAGTGCCTCATAGAACTCAGGGCAACATTTACTTAATGTTACTGGTTTATTATAAAGGATATTACAAAGGATGAAGAGATGCACAGGGCAATGCATGGGAAAGGGGACACAGAGCTTCCCTGTTCTCCTTGGGGTGTACCACTCTCCAGAAACTTCCAAGTATTCAGCTGTCCACAAGTTCATCCAAACTCATTCCTCCTGGGTTTTTACGGAGGCTTCATTACAAGGCATGATTAAAACCCTGTAGAAATGTGATTGGACAAAATGTGCATGATTTAAACTTAGCAAGCCCTGTCCAGACTTTTGTTGGCCTTTCTGTATAGCATTTCTTCTAGGGTAGGGGCCAGAAACCTACCTGGAATGAAAGTCTTTCGACTCATCATCAGAGTACAGCCCTGACTTGCGCAGGTGAAAGAAGGAGAGGAGAAGGTCAGAACAGGAGATTCTGCACCTGAGGCCTAAAGCTCCCCAACTAATTATAACAAAAGACTGAAACAAGAGCTATGGGAGTTATGAGCCAGGAACTGTGGACAAAAAGCTCTGTGTGTGTGTGTGTGTGTGTGTGTGTGTGTAATTGTACGTATATATAAAATCGTAATATCACCTTGCCCAAAAAAGAGTAGCTGGTATGAACTTAAAAGAGAGCCCAAGAGTCCAACTCCTGATTACAAACCTACATGTGATTTTTCAGGCCTGACTGAAAAATTCCTCAGGGAAAGCTGCCCTCCCTGCCTAAGATTTGGTGTACGCTAATTCACCACAGACGGCAACCTCTGAAGGGAGTTGGGGTCAAGGACTCAGACCTTTCTAGGCAACATGCCGTTTTGACTATTTGTGTTCCTAGCCCAGGTGCCTTCATAGCTGGGTCTCTTCCTCAGGTGCCTTTGCCAAGGCCTTCTTGTGAGCACAAGGAGCAGGGAGCCCTGAAGACATTTGTAAACTCTGAGTCAGTATTCAGTACTTTTCCACACTACCCTTTTTCTCTTTACCTCCCTCTGGCCCCAGGGGCTTAGATCTTTAAATGAAATGGGATACTCTAGCCAATTAAAGAGAGTAATTCGGATAAATCAAACCAACAAGTATAGCTTGATGAAGACTTTTCAAAAGGTAAATGTGAAATTCTCAACCCTTGCAATTAAACATTACAGTGATGACTTCTGTATTTCCCCTTACCAACTCACAGAAGGAGTTCAGTGAATAGTGACTATTCTTTAAAAAAAAAATCATGTCAATAAAAATACTTAGTTTAAAAATATATCATTTGCTATTTTATAAATAAAAAAATTATCAAAAATTAGCAGTTTTCAACCTAATACAAGTCCTGACAATGAAATGATAAAAATTTAGGAGTGTAACAAAGGAGCAGCTCACCAATCTTTACATGGAGGAGAATAAACAAATAATATTTTGAGGTTATAACAGAATGAGCTTTTAAAAGACATTTAAAAGCTCAGCTAGCTTAGTGGAAGTTAGCTAGGGATGAACAGAAGAGGGGCATTCCAGGTAGAAAGACAGTATATGTAAATACTAAACTATAAAAAAGCTAAGCAGCAGTTAGGCACCATAATTCAATGGCTAAGTCGCACTTGAACATGTGTAGTAGAGAAGTGGAGATGAGATCTTAAGCTAAGGATTTTACCCTGAAGCTCATTGATCAAGAAAGAGGCCAGAGAGCATTTGCCCATTAACCAACAAGTAGATAAAGAAAATGTGGTTTATATATACACCATGGAATACTACTCAGCCATAAAAAGAAATGAAATAATGCATTCGTAGCAACCTGGATGGAGTTGGAGACCATTATTTCAAGTGAAGTAACTCAGGAATGGAAAACCAAACAGAGTATGCTCCCACTTATACGCAAGAACTAAGCTATGAGGACACAAAAGCATAAGAATGGTATAATGAACTTTGAGGACTCAAAGGGAACAAAAGACTACACATTGGGTACAGTGTATACTGCTCATGTGATGGGTGCACCAAAATCTCAGAAATCACCACTAAAGACCTTTCCCATGCAACCAAACACCACGTGTACCCCCATAACTATTGAAATAAAAATAAAAATGTCAAAAGGGAAATAAATAGTGTTTTGGGCCAGGCATGGTGTCTCACACATGTAATTCCAGTACTTTGGGAGGCTGAGACAGGAAAATCACTTGAGCCCAAGAGTTGGAGATCAACCTGAGCAACATAGTGAGACCTCATCTCTACAAAAAATAAAAAATTAGCCAGGTGTTGGTGGCTCATGCCTGTAGTCCCAGCTACCTGGGAGGTTGAGGTGGGACGATTGCTTGATTCCAGGAGGTTGAGGCTGCAGTGAGCCATAATTGTCCCACTGCACTCCAGCCTGGTTGACAGAGTGAAACCCTATCTCAAAAATAGGCCGGGTGCAGTGGCTCACACCTGTAATCCCAGCACTTTGAGAAGCCAAGGTGGGTGGATCACCTGAGGTCAGGAGTTCGAGAACAGCCTGGCCAACATGGTGAAACCTCATCTCTACTAAATATACAAAAAATCAGCCAGTCGTGGTGGCATGTGACTGTAATCACAGCTACGCAGGAGACTGAGGCAGGATAATCACTTGAACTCAGGAGGTGGAGGTTGCAGTGAGCCGGGATTGTGCCACTATACCCAAGCCTGGACAATACAGTGAGACTCTGTCTCAAAAATTAATAATAATAATAATAATGATTGGAAAATAGAGAAAAGAGCTTAGACAGGGATAAAATAGGAGGCAGTGAAAACAATAAGGAGGTTACCACAGTAATCTAGGCTTTGTAATTCCACTTTCTCATTCTGTATGTATGCAAATTGAAGCAAAAAGCTTCTTGCATTTCTACAATCTAGTTACATAATTCTCTAGTCTAAAATTATCTCTTATGCTGTGGTCAGAGAAGTGGCAATTCATACCATTGCTTAAGTTTTCTTTCATCAACACTTTTTCTTTTGTGCTACAAAATTGACTTTTACCATAATGTAGAAAGGACAGAGAGACTTTAAGCTAGTCAATCCTCAAGATTAGAAATTGTGATGGTAGCTTGGAGGGAACTTCTGAAATCTTCTAATGTATTAAAAGGGAAGCCATTCTGAGTTGTGCGAGATGGCATCTAATGGTGGTTTTGATTTGCATTTCTCTAATGATCAGTGGTATTGAGCTTCCTTTCATATGCTTGTTGGAATCATGTATGTCTTCTTTTGAAGAGTGTCTGTTGATGTCCTTTGCCCACTTTTCAATGGGGTTGTTTTTCTCTTGTAAATTTGTTTAAGTTCCTTATAGACACTGGATATTAGACCTTTGTCAGATGCATAGTTTGCAAATATTTTCTCCCACTCTACAGGTTGAACAAAAGTTTGCAAATATTTTCTCCCACTCTACAGGTTGAACACGAAGAAGGGAACAACAGACACTGGGGTCTACTTGAGGGTGGAAGGTAGTAGAAGGGAGAGGAGCAGAAAAGATAACTATTGGGTACTGGGTTTAATACCTGGGTGATGAAATAATCTGTGCAACAAACCTCTAAGACACGTGTTTACCTATGTAACAAACCTTCTTGTGTATCACCAAACCTAAAATAAAAAATTAAAAGGAAAATAGGAAACAAATTAGGTAAGTTGAAGAAAGTTGCCTCAAGTGTGATAGCCATGGCCTTCCCACTGGCAAAATCCAGTGGCTGCAGCATGATGTTTATAAGACCACAGTAATGTCTTGGAGTAGACAGATAGGGGATACGTCACTACATACACATCAGTCACACCTGGACACTCACTCCAAGGTCAATGATTTGACAGGCTAGTCAGGGGATAATATGGTAGCTAAGACTTCCATATCTGGAAAAAAAAATAATAGTTAAAAGGAAGTACTGTCTAAGATCCCAAGGGACAATAGTAATACAAAATAAAATTTCAGTCATTCCAAAGAGATCACAATTTTAATCAGCAAAGAATTCAAGGCTTCTTTCTCAGAAACAGCAAACAATACAAGCATCAGATATAACAGATGATTAATCAAAAAGCAGGAAGTATAGCATTAGGAAAACAAACATCACTCTATAATAAGAAGTCAAAATCCCAGATTCTGGCTTGTTAAAGTTACTAGGTAGACACGAAGTGATTTCTAACAGGTACCAATAGGTGCCCAGGAACAGCATTCTCTTTAAAATACTGGGAGAGTAAATGTATTCTTGACATCATCTTAGGCAACTTGTTATTATGTAAGTGTAACACCAAGCAGCAATTTGTGAACCAAACCTATTATTCAGTGTGATTCAAGTGCTATGGTAGATCCATTCCTAGCTTTTAATCTGTATGTTTCACTCACAAGAAAGTAGTATGATTGGATTTTTCAATTCTAAACTACTATGGGTTTTTCTATTAGCATGGAAACTCTATTTTATGCCATTGCCCTCAGTAATTTTCCACTGAAAAATAGACCACAAATATTTCAAACAAATTGCAATTGATGGATCACACTCTAGCACCTTCCTTGAAACTAGACCTAGTATGACTTTTTTTTTACTATTATTAAAATTTAGTTTAACAGTTTGAAAATTTCTCAATGAAAGTTAGGTAATGGGTTAATAATTACTTTTGAGAATTTCTTCTCCAAGTGATCTTGAGTTGCAAGAAATCAATCAGTTATTTTGACAGTTTGACTCTGTTTCTAAAATGACCAGGATAACATGAAAATGCCTAATACTTTTTTATATTTTAGTGGCAAAATCAGCATAGCCTACAGCTGTCATATAAGTTTTCTGGCTTACAGATGTCAAAAACACACAAACAAACTTGAGACAATAAAACACTGACCTAAAATCTTGAGTCTAGTCCTGGCTCTGCTATTAACCAGCTATGAAACCTTTAACAGTTTGTTCAGCCTCTCTGGGTTTCTTCTGTAAAATACAGTTCTCAAATTAGATAAAAGTCCTTCAAGGAGAACAACCACTGTTTTTGATTCTACACATGAGTACTGAGACCTTGAAGGGTTTCTAGTGTTCTTCCCACCCTGATATTTTTTGAGGGTTTATATAAATTATCTCAATCAAATCAACTTGGATTCATGCAGTAGTTAGGACTGAGTTGTATTAATAATACCTTATGGCTATTCAATTTTAATTATTTCTGGGAACCCACTCTGTAGATCTCTGACCTACAAGTCATCATTATTAGGACCAATACAAATGTAAATTATGGAGCACTGTGATAACTGTGTGTATATATCATTGAGACAGGCCAAAATGGGTCGAAGAAGTGACCTCAAATATAACAAAATTCAACAAAAGATATTTTCTATATATACATACAGGTCATACTAGACTAATGGGATCTAAAAATATGAAGACTTTTCTATGAAAATGCCTCCCAGAGTAATATTCTTTAGATACTTGAGGTGCTAAACCTGGACCCCTGATGACAAGATACTTGTTTCTCTCCCATCCATCTCTCTGGAACTCCTCACCAATCCTTGAATTGATTCTCCCTATTAGAAGTCCACAAATGGGAAGTTCTTAAATTCTTGGTAGATGTGAATGTATTCTCTAAAATATGAGAAATGTTGGTGTCATCATGAAATTAAATAAGATGAGGAAAGCAGAATATCCTTGAAGAAGAAATGGAAATTCCATGAGATGATGAAGACAGAACTGTGGACCTCCTTCCTCCTGCCATCCCTTCTCACAGGTAAATGATTAACCTTTAATGGTGATCAAGTGCCACATAATTTAACATATTAGGGGACTTCTACCAAGATGGCTGAATAGGAATAGCTCCAGAGCACAGTTCTCAGCAAGAGCAACACAGAAGGTGAGTGAGCTCTGCATTTCCAACTGAGGTACTAGGTTCATCTCAATGGGACTGGTTGGACAGTGGTTGTAGCCCAAGGAGGGAAAATCAAGGCAGGGTGGGGTGCTGCCTCACCCAGGAAGTGCGATGGGCTGGAGGACCCCACCTCCTACCCAGCAGAGTCCATCAGGGACTTTTCCGGCCACTCAGGCACTCCGGTTCAGAGACTGTGCTTCTCCCACAGTCTTTACAGCCCACAGACCAGGAGATTCCCACCGGGCCGACAAGTGCTGTGGGTTTCCAGCACAAATCTGGGCAGCTGTTTCAGCTGGTGCTGTGGGTTCCCAGCACAAATCTGGGTGGCCATTTTAACTGGCACCTGGAACACCTGCAAGACAGAGAACCCCCCCAACATTCCCCTAAAAAACAGTGGGCTGAAGGCAGGGAGCCAAGTGAGCTGGCTCTGTGGGTCCCACCCCCACAAAGACCAGTAAACTGAAACCCACTGGTTTGAGAGTTTCGCAGTCAGCATAGCTGGGACAGTCGAGCTCCATGGGGAGAAGGGCGTCCACCATTACCAAGGCATTCTGCCATTACCGAGGCAGTTCTAACCTTACCTGTGTAAACAAAACTGCAAGGAAGTATACACAGCAGCTGGGCAGAGCCCACAGCAGCTCAGCAATGCCCCTGCAGGCAGACTGTGACTAGACTCCCTCCTTGCTGGGTAGGGCATCTCTGAAAAAAGGCAGCAGCCTGTCATGGACTTATAAATAAAGCCCCAGCTTCCCAGGACAGAGGACCTGGGAAAAGGGGCACTTGTGAGTTCCACAGCAGCAGATTTAAACATCCATGTCCAGTAGCTCTGAAGGGAGCAACAGAGTTCCCAGCATAGCACTTGAGCTCTGATAAGGGACAGACTGTCTCCTCAAGCAGCTTCCTGATGCTCATATACCCAAAGAGATACCTTATACAGGAGAGCTCTGGCTGACATCTGGTGGGTACTTTTCTGGGATGAAGCTACCACAGGAAGGAACAGGCAGCAATCCCTGCTGTTCTGCAGCCCCCACAGGTGATTCCCAGGCAAGCAGGATCTGGAGTGGACCTCCAGCAGTCCTGCAGCAGAGGGGCATGACTGTTAGAAGGAAAACTAAAAAAACAGAAAGAAATAGCTTCAACATCAACAGAAAGGATGTCTACTTAGAGACCCCATCTGAAAGTCACCAACTTCAAAGACAACAGGTAGATAAATACATGAAAATGGGAAGAAACAAGTGCAAAAAGGATGAAATCACCAAAAAACCAGAACACCTTTCCTCCTTCAAAGGATCATAACTCCTCATCAGCAAAGGGACAAAACTGTATGGAGAATGACTTTGACCAATTGACAGGCTTCAGAAGGTGGGTAATAACAAACTTCTCTGAGCTAAAGAAACATGTTTTAATGCAATGCAAAAAGACTAAGAACATTGAAAAAAGGTTAGATGAAATGCTAACTAGAAAAACCAGTGTGGAGAAGAACATAAATGACTTGTTGGAACTGAAAAACACAGCACAAGAACTTCATGAAGCATACACAATTGTCAATAGGTGAATCAATCAAGCAGAAGAAAGAATATCAGAAACTGAAGATCAACTCAATGAAATAAAACAAGAAGGTAAGATTAGATAAAAAAGAGTGAAAAGAAATGAACAAAGACTCTAAGAAATATGGGATTATATGAGAAGACCTAATCTATGTTTGATTGGTGTACCTGAATGTGATGAGGAAAATGAATCCAAGCTGGAAAATGCTCTTCAGGATATTATCCAGGAGAACTTTCCCAACCTAGCAAGGCAGGCCAACATTCAAA
>CAUYLG010008823.1:0-53316 GCA_963573385.1 Cacajao melanocephalus
ATATTAGACAGATCAACGAGATAGAAAATTAACAAGGATATCCAGGACTTGAACTCAGACCTGGAACAAGTAAACTTAACAATTATTTACAGAACTCTCCACCCCAAATCCGCAAAACATACATTTTTCTCAGTATCACATTACACGTATTTTAAAAACGACCACATAATTGGAAGTAAATGACTCCTCAGCAATTGCATAGCATTTCACAGCTTTAAATAAAATATTGGTTGGCTGCTTGTTTGTTATTTTCATCTCTTATTCCTTCCTGTCTCCATTGTTAAGTACAATTATTGGCAAAAAAGAGGTTTTTAATACCCATTTTTAGACTGCATTCTAGCCTGGGCAATAGAACAAGAATCTCGTTCTCTCTCCCTCTTTCTCTTTCTCTTTCTTTCTCTCTTACATTCTTTTTTTTCTTTCTTTCACTCTCACTTTCTTTCCTCTCTTTTTCTTTCTAAAAAAAAAAATAAATAAAAAGGTTGTTTACAAAAAAAAAAGAATATTTAAAAGAAACTTACAACAAACATCATTCTTCATGGGGAAATGTTGAAACATTTATCTCTGATATTGAGAAGAAAATAATAATTTAGTATCATACTAGAAATTCTAGAGCAAGCAAGGCAAAAAAAAGAGATAAGATAAAAGGATGAGAAAAGAATAAACAAAACCATCATTCATTACATATAATATGTATTGTGTATGTAGAAAATCCAAACTGCATCTGCAGATAAACGAGTCTGTTAGAATTGGTTTATCTAATCTAATCTAATTAGATGAATTATCTAGAATGAGAGAGTTTAGCAAGGTTTTGGAAACATAGCCAACATATAAATATAAATTATATTTTGATATGCTAACAATAATCAGGTAGAAAATGAAATTGAAGCCAGATATTGTAAAAATATTTTTAGTCAAGCAAGTCAAAGAATAAATATAATAACAAATCTGTAAGAATTCTATGGAGAAAACCACAAAATTTTGCTGAAAGAAATTAAGATAGACCTAAATAAATAGATAAATATGATAGATGGAAAAGATTGGTAAAAATGTCATTTTTCCCAAAATTAATTTATAGTTTTAAATATCATTATAATAAAAAGCACATTATTGTGTATGTGTAAGACAACAATTCTAAAATTTATATGGAAATTCAAAGAACTGGAAATAGCCAACATACTCTTGGTGAAGTATAAGGTAGGAGACTTGATCTATCAAATATAAAGACATAACCCGGCTAGAGTAATCATGACAACACAATATTTGCACAAGGATAGATAGTTAGACCAATGGAATAGAAGATAAAAAGCCCTAATGTCTATCAACAATAAAATGGAAATTGTGGTATCTTCATACAATAACATATCACATGGCAAGGGAAAGGAACTGATGGAAAAATCTTTAGAATATTGAATGAAAAATAATACATTTATATATATATTATAGTTATACTAAGCACTTTTAGAGTTATATATTATACTTTACACTAAAAATATTTTAATTACTATTTTTAATGTATCAAAAGATTAAGAAATTAAAAACAAATTTTTAAAAAGTTGTACAAGACCTTCTAAAGAAAATATTAGAGTTGAAATTAAAACTTAGAAAGACATTACAAAGGACATAAATAAATGAAGAAATGTACCATGCTTAAAGATTGCATCTCTCAACATTGTATTGTATACATGTCATTACCTCCACATTAATCTGTTGATTCCATTCAATCCCAATACATAACCAACAGATGGCATTATGGAATTTGACAAGATAATTCTAAAATTTGTATAAAAGTATAAAGGATCAAGAATGTCAAGATACTCTTGAGGAAAAAGAATATGGTATCTGCCAAGATTTATGTTAAAGCTACAGTAATGAAGACATATGTGTGCACTGAGAAATAGATAGACCAATGGAGCCTAAGAGAAAGACTGGAAAATAAACCCAGACATATTTGGACACTTGCTATATAATAAAGTTGGCATTACAGATCAGGTGAGAAAAGATAGATTTTTCGATTAAGAATGTCAGGACAATGGTTATCCATATGGAAAGAAATGAAACTGTACTCCTCATTCACACTAAACATATAAAATCAATATGAGGTGAATTAAAGACCAGTCTTTGAAAGGCAAAATTCGAAAAACTCAGAATTATGGGAGAATTTCTTTGTAAATTCAGGATAGTGTATAGTTAACAATTCAATCCAAATCAAGCAGAATCACTAAATGTGGGGTATGTGTGTGAATCTGTATGCATGTGTAAAGTAATTTACTCCAGGGATCTGAACTTCTTGCCTCCTTGTGAGGAGCTATTGTCTTTCCACCTGATCCTAGGACTTGGAATCCACAATATGGGAAGTCAGGAATAAAAAAAGATAAACGTAGTGTGAACAAGCAAGAACATGCTGGAACATGCTGGAACACAGAGGAACAACATGAAGTTCACAAGGACATATTGAAACAGATGTTTCTTAGTGTCTCTGACATTAATGGTATGGGTGTCCTCCAGTAGCCAAAATTCTTTGTTACAGAGCTAAACATAATTACCCCGCCAAGGAGTAAGAGAAGCTGAAGCAGTTTCACATGTGGCCACTGCTGCTTGCCAATGAGATGAGTCAGTAGATCAGAGACAATAGGGGTCAGCTACGAAATGGCTGCTGCTTCACTTTTGCCTTCCAAGTTTTTTACAGTAATGTCTCTTGTAGTCCACCCTAACTAGAAATATACAGAAAATGTAGTTCAGCTTAGCCAGGCTGATGTATTACAAAACCATCAGAGGTAGAAATAGTTTCCTTAAAGAATACATAATAAGCAGTTGTTACAGTACATATTTAAGAAATTTTATTTAAGAATAAAGATGAGCAGTATATTTTCTGAGCTCTTGAATACTTGAAAATATCTTTTCCTTCATCTTATACATCATTCAAGATTCAAGAATTGCATTTGTAGAAAATCCCTGATTTACATTTTTTCCCTCAGAACTCTGTAAAAGTGCTGCTTTCCCTCAATATTATTAAAACAAAAGTAAAAATTCCTGCCAGTTTTTGGCTATCTTTTAAGTAACACTAGTTTTGTCGGGGTGGGTCTGAATAGTTTCTGTATTCATTCTTTGTCTTTATAACCTAACCCTTTTGTTACAATGTGTCTAGATATACTGATATTATCAGTAGCTATTGGTAACTTGCCCCCTTTCTTTCTTACCAACAAAAACAAATTTTGTTGAATAGCCTTCACTGAAATTAGAGGTGACTATGTAACACAGTTTTGGCCAGTGATCCAAGGACACATGAAAAGAGGTTTTGCTTTCCTAACATATTTCTTCCTTTATTACTTCCTTCTTCCTGCTCTTGAAACTAGAATGAGACTGAAGGTGAAACAGCCTTCATGTGACTATTTATTCCTTCTCCATTTATGTTCACTGGTAATTCATCAGTGAACAAAATAGTCAAATGTCTCTCCCCTTGTGTATTTTAAACTCTAGTGTATATCAACAAGCAATAAAAGAATTAAATAAGTAAACTATTTAGAATATCCACAGTGATAAGTGCTATAGGAAAAAGATGTTAGAATATGAGATTCTAAGAAACTAGTGTTTATAATATTAAACAAAGTGCTGGAGACAGGAATGCAGCTCGCTAGAAGAGGCACTTTCCAGAGAGTGTGAAGGAAACAAACAATGCAAAGACATGACCAGGGAATATGCCTGCTCTATTTAACAACTAGCAAGCAGCTAGTTTACTGAAGTTCAGTAGTGATATAGGACTAGTAGGAGATGAGGTTAGGGAGGACAGATGGGGACAATTAATATAGGGCCTTTAGGTCATCGTGTAGAATTTGCCATCTACTTTGAGTGAGATAAAATACCAGTAGAGAGTTCTGAACAGGGGAGTGATTTGCTGTGATTTATATTTTTAAGACTTTGTTTTAAACCTTTTTAATCTAATTTTATACTTTCATAAAAATTGCAAATGTAGTACAGAGTTTCCTTATATCCCTCACTCCACTTTACTAATGTAAACACCCAACAACAGCAAAGCAGGAAATTGTTTATGGCTGCATAGTATTCCATGGTGTATACATACCACATTTCATTTATCCAGTCTGTCATCGATGAGCATTTAGGTTGCTTCCATGTCTTTGCTATTGTGAATTGTGCTACAATGAACATATATATGCATGTGTCTTCATGATAGAATAATTTCTATTCCTTTAGCTATGTACTCAGTAATGAGATTGCTGGGTCAAATGGTAGCTCTGGTTTTAGCTCTTTGAGGAATCACCACACTGCTTTCCACAAGGGTTGAACTAATTTCCACTTTCACCAACAGTGTATAAACATTGCCTTTACTCCACAACCTCACCAGCATCTGTTATTTTTTGACCTTTTATTAATAGTCATTTTGACTGATGTAAGATGGTACCTCATTATGGTTTTGATTTGCATTTCTCTACTGTTCAATGATATTGAACTTTTTTCATGTGCTTGTTGGCTGCATGTGTGTCTTCTTTTGAAAAGTATCTGTTCATGATGTCCTTTGCCTACTTTTTAATGGCTTTTCTTCTTGTAAATTTGTTTAAGTTCCTTATAGGTACTGGATATTAGACCCTTGTCAGAAGCATAGTTTGCAAAAAAGAATGAGATAATGTATTTTGAGAAACATGGATGGAGCTAGAGGCCATTATCCTCAGCAAACTAATACAGGAACAGAAAACCAAATACCACATGTTCTCACTTAGAAGTGGGAGCTAAATGATGAGAACACATGGAGACAAAGAGGAAACAACAGATACTAGGGCCTACCAGGGGGCAGAGGGTGGGAGGGAGAGGAACAGGAAAAATAACTACTAGGTACTAGCCTTAGCACCTGGGTGACAAAATAATCTGTACATCAAACTCCCAGGACATAAGTTTACTTATATAACAAAGCTGCACATGTATCTCTGAACCTAAAATAAAAGTTTTTTGAAAAAAAAAGAAATTAACATTTGGCACAATGTTATTAACTAAACTACAGACCTTATTTGATTTTCACACATTTTTGCACATGTTCTTTTGCATCTGACATCCTATCCAGAGTCACATATTGTACTTAGTTTTTGTTTTCCTTCCTTAGTCACTTCCAGTCTGCAACAGTTCTTCAATTTTTTCTGTATCTTTCATGACCTGACACTTGGAAGATTGCTAATCAGAAATTTTGTAGAATGTCCCTCAACTTGGGCTTATGTGATACAGCGTTTTTCTCATGATTGGAAAGTGTAATAGTCTGCTCAAGCTACCGTAACCACAAAACACAGACTGGATGGTTTAAACAACAGAAATTTATTTCTCACAGTTTTGAAAGCTGGGATCACGAGTTCAGCTGATTCAGTTTTTGGTGAGGGCTCTTTTCCTGGCTTGCAGATGCCCACCTTCTCATTGTGTCCTTACATGGCCTTTCCTCTGTGTGCATGCATGGAGGGGTGGAGAGTTAGAAAATGAGCTCTTTGATGCCCTTTCTTATAAGAACTCTAATATTATACTATTGGATCAAGGTCCCACCTTTACAATGGCAAGTAATTATAACCTTAAGTACATTCATAAAGGCCCCATCTCCAAATACAGCAATACTGGGGGTTAAGGCTTCAATATATTAATTTTAGACAAGACAAAAACATTCACCCCATAACAGAAAGGCTTTGTATTTTTGGCAAGACTACCACAATATGTAAAAAAGCCTTTCCTATGCATCATATTAAGGTGCATAGGAAAAGGTATTTCATATTTAAGGTATTCGTGATATTGATGTCTTATTATCGATGTTTACTTTGATCATTTAGGTTGGTATCTGCTGTTTCTCTTCTATAAAGTTGCTATCTTTCTGTTTATAGTTAATATCTTCTTTGGAGACTATGTAAATTCTATTTCTCCTCAAACTTTTGCCCACTCATTTAAACATCCATTGGTGAATCTTGTCTGCAGCTATTATCACTAGGACATTTGTAAAGATGATTCTCTGTTTTCTCTTTCCATTGACATTTATTAATTGGAATTCAACTGTAATGAAGAACTTCTTCTCCTCTCATTTATGTATTTGATTTTTATATTGGTATAGATTAAAAAGTTTCCCTCTTGGCATAGTTGGCAGTGCTTCAGTCTTGTATTGGTATAGATTGACAGGAATATTTTATTCTAGGGGTTAAATACTATTTATTTTGCTATTCAAATTATGCCAACTTTGGTCAAAGTAACTTCTTTAGTTGACTCCTCTGTTTCTTTGATAAGCTCCCATTTGTTACAAAATATTTTCTTACCTTCTGACATCAAAAGATGTTCTAGGCTCATCTTACATTTTTCTTGCTCAATTCTGGAATCAGCTTCTCCAAAAAGCTCTGTTTTCTTATGTTAAAAATGGTGTTTAGAAGCCAAGATCTTGAGGCACAGCAAGATGGCAAAATAGAAGACTTCATCAATGGTCCCCACTGCTCCCACAAGGTCACTAATTTAGAAACTATCTACACAGAAAGAACACCTTCACAAGAACCAAAAATCAAGTAAGCACTCAGTACCTGGTTTTAACTCTGTACTGCTGAAAGAGGCCTTGAAGAGACAGAAAAAAACAGCCTTGAATCACTGACACCACCCCTCCCCCACTGCCCCAGTGGCAGCCAGGTGGTTTGGAGGGCATCTCTGGGTGCTGGGGAGGGAGAACACAGCAATTGTGGGGGCATTAAACTCAGTGCTTTCCTATTGGAGAAGAAAAGGAAACCAAACTCAGCTGATGCCAACCCATGGAGGGAGAACTTAAACCAGCCCTATCTAGAGGGGATTTTCATTCATCCCAGAGGTTAAAACTTGAGTTAATGCAAACCTCACCATGAAAGGCTACAGTATTCTGGGTTGCTTAGTAAACTTGAAAGGCAATCCAGGCTATACAAACTGCAACTCATAGGTGAGTCCTAGTGCTGAACTGGGCCTGGAGACAGGGGACATATGACCTATGGAGACACCAGCTGGGATGGCTAAGGGAGTGCTGGTATAACCTCTCCCCTAACCACAGGGTGCACAGATTACAGCTTCAAAAGAGACCCCTTCCTTCTGCCTGAGGAGAGGAAAGGGAATAGTAGGAGGGATTTTTGTCTATATTTTGTATACCAGCTCAGCCACAGAAGGATAGGGCACAGGTCAGAGCCCAGAGGCCCTTGTTCCAGGCCCTAGCTCCTGGATGACATTTCTAAACACACCCTAGATGAGAAGGGAACCTGCTGCCTTTAAGGGAAGGACCCAGTCCTGGCAGTATTCATCACCTGCTGAGAAGCCATTCAGCTCCAAATTAACAACAGTGATATTCAGGTACTATGTTGAGGGCTTTAGGTGAGCCACTGAGACTTGCTAGCTTCAGGTGAGACTCAGCATATTACCAGCTATGGTGGCTATTGGATGAAACTCCTTCTGCTTGAGAAAAGCAGAAGGAAAAGGAGACTTTGTCTTGCACCTTAGGTACCAGCGTGACAACAGGGGGATCAAGCATCAAGCATGCTCTTTGGTTCCCTGATTCAAGGGTTTCACTCTTGAATGGCATCTCTAGACCTAGCCTGGGCCAGAAGGGAGCCCTTGCCCTTAAGGGTGATTCTCAGGCCAGGCAGCATTCACCAAAGCTAACTAATGAGCCCTTGGGCCTTAAGGGAAAATTGGAGGTCCTCCAGTAGTACTCTCCATGGCCTGTGGTGGCAGTGGCTACAGCATGAGGCTCCTCTGCCTTGGGAAAGGGGATGGAAGAGTAGGAAACAGTGTGTCTTGTGGTTTGAATGCTAGCTTAGTCACAGTATAATAGAACACCAGGTAGATGTCTAAGCTTTTTACCCTAATCCCTGACTCCTAGATGGCACCTCTGGACCTATGCAGGTCCTGAGGGAACTTTCCACCCTAAAGTGAAGGATGTGGGCCTGGCTGGCTTTGCCACCTGCTGATTCTAGGGGCCCATGGCCTTAAGTGAACATAGGCAACAGCCAGGGAGTAGTTATAGCAGCTCTTGGGTGAGATTCAGTGCTATGCTAGCTTCAGGTATGACACAGCACTGTCATAGTGTGGTGACCACATAGGTGCTTGTGTCACTTCATCCCCAGCTTTAGGTGGCTGAAGACAGAGAGAGAGACTCTGCTTATTTGGAAGAAAGTGAGAAAAGAGAACAGGGGTTTCTGCCTAGTAATCCAGAGAATTCTGGATCTTGTCCAAGACCATCAAGGCAGTACCTCTATAAGTCTGCAAGAACCACAGCATTGCTGGGCTTGGAGTACCCCGTAAAAGAGATACAGCTTAGATGACAACACTTAAGTCCTTCAGGATATCTGAAGAACCTTCCCAAAAAAGGACAAGTACAAACAAGCCCAGCCAGTGAAGACTACAAAAAATACCTATCTTTTCTATGCCCAGACACCAAAGAATATCTACTAGCAACAACAACGTTCAGGAAAACATGACCTCACCAAATGAACTAAATAAGGCACCAAGGACCAATCTTGAAGAAACAGATATGTGACATTTCAGACAGAAAATTCAAAATAGCTGTGTTGAAACTCACAGAAATCAAGATAACACAAAGAAGGAATTCAGAATTTGATCAGATATATTTAACAAAGAAATTGAAATAATTTAAAAGAATTACATTTTTTCAGCAGAAATTATGGAGCTAAAAAGTGCAATTGGCATACTAAAGAATGCGTCAGAGTTTTTTAATAGAAGAATTGATCACGAAGAAGAAAGAATTCGTGAGTTTAACAACAGCTTATTTGAAAATACAGTCAGAGGAGATAAAAAACAATAAAGTATGCCTACATGATCTAGAAAATAGCCTCAGAAGGACTAATTTAAGAGTTATTGGTCTTAAGGAGGAGGTAGAGAGAGAGAAATAGCCTATTCAAAGGGATAATAATTGAGAACTTCCCAAACCTAGATATATCAATATCCATGTGCAAGAAGATTGCAGAACACCAAGCAGATTTAATCCAAAGAAGAATATCTCAAGGCATTTAATAATCAAACTCCCAAAGATCAGGGACAAAGAAATATTTCTAAAAGCAGCAAGAGAAAAATAAATAAATAACATACAATGGAGCTCCAATATGTCTGGCAGCAGACTTCCCAGTGGAAACCTTACAGGCCAAGAGAGAGTGGCATGACATATTTAAGATAATGAAGGAAAAAACTTTTACCTTAGAATAATATATTCAGCAAAAATATTCTTCAAACATGAAGGTGAAATACTTTCCCAGACAAACAAAAGCTGAGGGCTTTCATCAACACCAGACCTATTCTACAAGAAATGCTAAAGGGAGTACTTCAGTCGGAAAGAAAAGGACATTAACAAGCAATCAGCAGTCACCTAAGAGTGCAACACACACTTGTAATGGTACACAGAAAAAACACAGAATATTTTAACACTATAACTGTGGTATGTAAACTACTTTTATCCTAAAGAGAAAGACTAACCAATGAACCAATCACAAATAACAATAACTTTTCATGACACAAACAGTGCAATAAGATATACATAGAAACAAGAAAAACTTAAAAAGTGGAAGGATAAAGTTAAAGCATAGATTTTTTTATTAGCTTTGTTTTTCCTTCTTTGTTTACGTGAACAGTATTAAGTAGTTATCAGGTTTAAATAATGGTTTATAAGATGGTATTTGCAAGCTTCATCATAATCTCAAAAAACATACAATGAATACACAAAAAAAATAAAAAGCAAGAAACTAAATTATATCACCAGAGAAAACTACCTTCACTAAAGGAAGACAGGAGGAAAGAAAGGAGGAGAAGAACACGAAACAACCAGAAAACAAATAACAAAATGGCCAGACACCAAAGAATATCTACTAGCATAACTAGTATCTACTAGCATAACTAGCATAACTAGTAGTAGAATAACTACATGCCAATAAATTAGAACACCTGAGAAAATGAACAAATTCCTAGACACACACAGTGTTCTAAGATTGAATGGTGAAGAAATCCAAAACCTGAAAAGACCAATAAAAAAAAAAGATGGAAGTCAATAAAAAGTCTCCCAGTAAAGAAAAGCCCAAGACCCAATGGCCTCACTGCTGAATTCTATCAACCAGAAAACAAATAACAAAATGGCCAATAATAACATTGACTGTAAATGGACTAAATTCTCCAATCAAAAGACAGACAATGGCTGAGTGGATGAAAAAACAAGACTCATTAATCTGTTGCCTACAAGAAGCACAATTCAACTGTAAAGACACATATAGACTGCAAATAAAGGGATGAAAAAAGATACTACATGCCAATGGAAACCCAAAAAGAGCATGAGTAGCTATACTTATATCATATAAAATATATTATAAGACAAAAACTCTCAGAAGAGACAATGAAGGTTACTCTATAATGATAAAGAGGTCAATTCAGCAAGAGGATATAACAATTTTAAATATGCATGCCTGGAGCACCCAGATATATAAACCAAATATTATTAGAGCTAAGGCAAGGGACAGACCCTAATACAATAATGGCTGGAGACTTCAACACTCCCTTTCAGCATTGGACATATCTTTCAGACAGAAAACCAACAAAGAAATACCATACCTAATCTGCACTATTGATGAAACAAAACAAGTCTTAAAACGTTAAAAAAAAATGGAAATTATATCAAGCATCTTCTCTGATCACAATGGAATAAAACTAGAAATTAATAACAAGAAGAACCTTGAAAACTAGGCAAATACATGTAAATTAAACAATATGCTCCTGAATGACCAGTGGGTTGATGAAGAAACTAAAAAGGAAATTGGAAAATTTCTTGAAACAAGCGATAATGGAAACACAACATACTAAAACTTACAGGATACAGCAAAAACAGTACTAAGAGTGTAGTTTATAGCTATAAGTGCCTACATCAAAAAGGGGAAAACTTCAAATAAACAATCTAACAACACATCTTAAAGAATAGAAAAGCAAGAGCAAACCTCACCCAAAATTAGTAGAAGAAAATAAATAATAAAGAGCAGAAACCAATGAAATTGAAATAGAGAAAATATGAAAGATCAATGAAACAAAATGTTGGGTTTTTTTTCAAAAGTTAAATGAAACTGAAAACCCATTAGCCAGACTAAGAAGAAAAAAAGGAGACACAAATTAATAAAATCAGAAATGAAAAAGGAGCATTACAACTGATACTGCTGAAATTCAAAGGATTATTAGAGGCTACTATGAGCAACTACATGCCAATAAATTAGAACACCTGAGAAAATGAACAAATTCCTAGACACACACAGTGTTCTAAGATTGAACGGTGAAGAAATCCAAAACCTGAAAAGACCAATAAAAAAAAAAAAAGATGGAAGTCAATAAAAACTCTCCCAGTAAAGAAAAGCCCAAGACCCAATGGCCTCACTGCTGAATTCTATCAAGCATCAAAAGAAGAGCTAATACCAATCTCACTCAAACTATTCTAAAAAATTAAGGAGGAAGGAATATTTCCAAACTCATTCTACGAGGTCAGTATTTCCCTGATACCAAAACCAGACAAAGACACATGAAAAATGAAAACTATGACAATATCTCTAATGAATACTGATACAAAAATATTCAACAAAATACTAATAAGCCAAATCCAACAATACATTCATCATGACCAAGTGGGATTTATCTCTGGGATGCAAAGGTAGTACAACATATGCAAGTCAATCAATGTGACACATAACATCAACAGAATAAAAGATAAAAATGATATGATCATTTCAATTGATACTGAAAAATATTTGATAAAATTCAACATCCCTTCAAGATAAAAACCCTCAAAAAACCTGGGATAGAAGAAACATACCTCGACATTTTTAAAAAGCCATATATGGCAGTCCCATAACTAGTCTCATACTGAATGAGGATAACTGAAAGCCTTTCCTCTAAGACCTGGAACATGATAAAGATGTCCACTTTCACCACTGTTATTCAGCATAGTACTGGAAGTCTTAGCTAGAGCAATCAGACAAGAAAAATAAATAAAGGACATCTAGATTGGACAGGAAGAAGTCAAGTTATTTTGCAGGTGATATGATCTTACAGTCAAAAATCTTAAAGACTCCACCAAAAAACTATTAGAACTAATTTTTTAAAATGAGTAAAGTTCCAAGATACAAAATTAACATACAAAAATAAAATCAGTAGCATTTCTATATGCAAACAGTGAACTATCTAAAACAGAAATGAAAAAAGTAATCTCATTTACAATAGCTCCAAATAAAATTAAATATCTAGGAATTAATCAAAGAAGTGAAAGATGTCTATAATAAAATCTATAAAACACTGATGAAAGAAATTGAAGAGAACATCAAAAAAAATCCATGTTCATGAAGCAAAAGAATCAATATTGCTAAAATGTCCAAACTACCCAAAGCAATCTATAGATTCAATGCAATCCCTATCAAAGTACCAATGGCATTCATCACAGAAATAGAAGGAAAAAAAAAAACTATCCCAAAACATAATATGGAACCACAAAAGACTCAGAAGAGCCAAAGCTATCTTAAGCAAGAAGAACAAAACTGGAGGAATCATATTACCTGACTTTAAATTATAGCACAGGGCTATAATAACCAAAACAGCATGGTACTGATATAAAACCAGACACATAGACCCATGGAACAGAACAGAGAACCCAGAAACAAATCCACTCATTTACAGTTAACTCATTTTTGACAAAGGTGTCAAGAACATGCACTGGAACAAGACAGTGTCTTCAGTAAATAGTCCTGGGAAACTGGGTATCTACATGCAGAAGAATGAAACTAGATTCCTATTTCTTGCCATATACAAAAGTCAAATCAAAGTGGAATAAAGTATTAAATCTAAGACCTCAAACTATGAAGCTACTATTAAAAAAATTGATGAAAATCTCCAGGACATTTTTTGGGCAAAAAAATTATTGAGTAATACCACCACATTAAACACAGACAACCAAAGCAAAAATGGACAAATGGGATCACATCAACCAAAAAGCTTCTGCACAGCAAAGGAAACAATCAACGAAGTGAAGAGACAATCCCCAGAATGTGACAAAATATTTGCAAAGTACTCATCTGACAAGGGATTAAAAACCAGAATATAAAAGGAGCTCTAACAACTCAATAGGAAACAACAATAACAACAACAACAACAAAAATCTGATCAAAAAATGAGCAAAAGATTTGAATACACATTTGTCAAAAGAAGACATACAAATAGAAAACAGGCATATGAAAAGGTGCTCAACATCATTGATCATCAGAGAATACAAGTCAAAACTACAATGAGATATTATCTCACCCCAGCTAAAATGGTTTTTATCCAAAAGACAGACAACAACAAAGGATGTGGAGAAAAGGGAACTCTCCTACATTGTTGGTGGGAATGTACATTAGTACAACCACATGGAAAACGGTTTGGAGATTCCTGAAAAAAATTAAAATAGAGCTATCATATGATCCAGAAATCCCACTGCTGGGTATGTACCCTCCAAAAAAGGAAGTCAGTATATTGAAGAGATATCTGAACTTCCATGTTTGTTGCTGCACTGTTCACAATAGGCAAGACTTGGCAGCAACCTACACGTCTATCAACAGATGAATGGATAAATAAAATGTGGTGCATACACACAAGGGAGTTCTATTCAGACATAAAAAGAATGATATCCTGTCATTCGTAACAACATGGATGAAACTGGAGGTTATTATGTTAAGTGAAATAAGCCAGACACACATTTATGAGATCCAAAAATCAAAACAATTGAGCTCATGGAGGTAGAGAGTAGAAGCATAGTTACCAGAGGCTGGGAAGGGTAGTCAGGAAGTAGGAGGAAGTGGGGATTGTTAATGAATACATAAAAATAGAAAGAATGAATAAGACCTACTATTTGATAGTACAATAAGGAGACTATAGTCAATAATAACTTAATTGTACATTTTAAAATAACTAAGAGTGTAATTGGATTGCTTGTAACACAAAGAATAAATGTGCTTGATGGGATGGGTACCTCATTCTCCATGATGACTATTATTTCACATTACATGCCTATACTAAAACATCTCATACATTCCATGAATATATACACCTATTATGTACTCACAAAAATTAAAAACAAAAAAATTTAAAGTAAAAAAAGAAGAAAAAGATACCACAATCTGGTGCTACATGTGCTCATTACTCTGAAGTGTCACTGCTTCTAGGCCCTTTAAGAGTTAGGAAATGTATAAAAGTATACTATGCCATGGATATAGTCACATGTATATTTCTTAATCTATCTGTCTACATTTATATTAAAAGCCATGAATTTATACTGACATCTCTTATTCCCATCCAACATTACAGGGTATATTTTAGCCTGCCTCCTTTCTTTATAATGTCTTTCTCCAACAGTGAGAAACTTGGCTCTTATTATCTACAATATATGTACTTAGTTGTTCAATTCTAATGTACATGTAAAGGTAGCTTCAGTAGTGCTAATTTATATCCCTGCAAGCAATCCTAGATTTCAGCACTAGATTACAGCACTTAATCACTGTTGTTTTTTTCGTTGGACTTTTTGTGCCCAGACATGATAGTTACAGTTACCTAGTTATTTTCTTCCTCACTTGCTTAAGCGTGGTTGTTATTCATTCTTTTTTTTTTTTTTTGAAACTGTTACATTTTTATTTTTTATTTATTTATTTTTTAAAATATATTTTGTATTGCATTTTAGGTTTCTTAATATATTTACTTTCATTTGTTAGCATTTGTATTCCATTTTGGGTTCCCCACACCTCTTGGTTGGTTTTATCATTTATTTTATTTGGGGTTATGTAAAGGGTATGTGAGGCATTATTACGATTCCAAGCTTCAGAGCTGTACAGAAAGATAAATTCAAAGAAATAGTACTGTACTTCATCCTCAAAACCTCATCTCCTTCTTTATTCCTTTCCCTTTAGGTAATCGGCCTTACTAGTTTTTGATTTACCTTTCTTGTATTTCTTTTGAACAGATTAGCAGATAACTATTTATTTTCCTATATCCTATCTTCCTACATGAAGGGTAGCATGCTATGGATACTCTTTTGTGCTTTGTTTTTTCCACTTGACAGTCTATCGTGGAAATCACTCCATATTCGTTCACAGTGCTCTTCCTCATTCTTTTCTTATATCTATTTCATATTCCACTGCATGACATGCTATAGTTTATTAAATCTCTCTCCTGTGGATGGAAATTTAGGTTCCTTCTAATACTTTGCAACTAAGAACAATATTGCAACTAATGAACTTTTGCATTTCCATCAGCAATGTATGAATGTACCTATTTTCCCACAGCCTTCCCAACAGAATGCATTGCCATATTCTCAAATTTCATGGAGTCTGGCAAGTGAGAAATGGTATCCGAGTGGTTTTAATTTGCAGACCTCTACTTTTGAGTGAATTTAAACATTTTTCCTATGTTTTAAGGTTATTTTTATTTCTTTTAGGGTGAATTTTCTCTTCGTGTATGTTTCTAATTTCTCTATTGAGTGTTGGTCCTTTCCCCTTCCTTAAATTTTAACAAAATCACATGGCTAGTGTGCTGAGGACAAGCTGTGGGACACTGATAGAAACAGAAAGACAGTTAGTTGATTATTCAACAATCTAGATGAGAGATCTAATGCAAGGTAATGACAGCAGAGGTGGTGAGCAATGGTCAGATTCCAGGTATAATGTGAATGTAAACCAAGAGAATTTCCTAAGAGACTGGTTGTAGGGCAAAAGACAAAGAGAAAAATTAAGAACTCCAAAGTATTTCCACCTGATCAAGTGTAAGCCTGGATTTATCATTAACTAAGATACAGAAGATCTTGGTTGAGGCAAATTTTGTGTGGGTAATAACCAGAAGCTGATTTTGGCCTGTGCTGATTTTGAGATGCCCATTAGACTTCCAAGTAGAAATGTCAAGAAGGCAATTGGATATACAAGAGGAGTTCCTGAATATAGATGGTATTTTGATCCATGAGAACTAGGTAAGATCATATAGATATAAAAGACATAAGGATTGAGCTCTAAATAACTCCAACATTAAGAGATCATGGAGAAGGAAAGGAACTAGCCAAAGAGACTAAGAAGAAGCAGTTGTGGAAGGCAGGGTGCTGCCTAATGAAAGGCCTCAAAATGCTTTAAGAATCAAATGGACTCAATAATACAGCTCTCAATCTGTTACAATATCCAGGATGCTTGCACTTAAATTGGAAACATAATGTATCAGGGAGTGCCAGCAAGATGGCTGAATGAATAAGTACAGCTCTGGTGCACAGCTCCCAGCAGTATCTACACAGAAGGTGGGTGATCTCTGCATTTCCAACTGAGGTACCTGGTTCACCTCATTGGGACTGGTTGGACAGTGGGTGCAGCTGAAGGAGGGTGAGCCAAAGCAGGATGGGGCGTCACTTCACCCGGGAAGTGCAAGGGGTCAGGGAACTCCCCCTCCTAGCCAAGGAAGCCATTAGGGATTGTCCCCTGCACTCTGGCCTAGATAATGTGCTTTCCCACAGTCTTAACCCACAGACCAGGAGACTCCCTCTGGTGCCAATAACACCAGGGCCCTAGGTTTCCAGCACAAAATTGGGCAGCCATTTGGGGAGACATCGAGCTAGCCTCAGCAGTTTGTTTTTTTCATACCCCAGTGATGCCTGGAGCACCAGTGAGACAGAACTGTTCACTCCACTGGAAAGGAGTCTGAAGCCAGGGAGTCAAGTGATCTGGCTCGGCGGGTCCCACCCCCACAAAGACCAGCAAGCTAAGATCTATTGGCTTGAAATTCTCACAGCCAGCACAGCAGTCTGAGCTCGACCTGGTACCTCAAGCTTGGTGGGGGGAGGGGCATCTGCCATTGCTGAGGCTTGAGTAGGTGGTTTTAACATCACAGTATAAACAAAATTACTGGAACTTCAAACTGTGTGGAGCCCACAGCAGCTCAGCAAGGCCTCTGCAGGCAGACTGTGTCACTAGACTCCCTCCTTGCTGGGCAAGGCATCTCTGAAAAAAGGCAGCAGCCCATCAGGGACTTATAACTAAAGCCCCCACCTTCCTTGGACAAAGCACCTAGGAAAAGGGGTGGTTGTGGGTACAGTCTCAGCAGACTTAAATGTCCCTGCCTGGCAGCTCTGAAGAGAGCAGTGGATCTCCCAGCACAGTGTTCAGGCTCTGATAAGGGACAGACTGCCTCCTCAAGTGGCTCCCTGACCCCCATGTATTCTGACTGGGAGACACTTCCCAGTAGGGGCTGACAGACACCTCATACAGGAGAGCTCTGGCTGGCAACTGGTGGGTACCCTTCTGAGATGAAGCTACCAGAGGAAGGAATAAGCAGCAATCTTTGCTGTTCTGCAGTGATTCCCAGACAAGCAGGGTCTGGAGTGGACCTCCAGCAAACTCCAGCAGACCTGCAGCAGAGGGGTCTGACTGTTAGAAGGAAAACTAACAGAAAGAAATAGTTTCAACATCAACAAAAAGGCAACCCCAACATCAACTCAGAGACCCCATCCAAAGGTCACTGGTTTCAAAGCCCAAAAATAGATAAATCCATGAAGATAGGAAGAAACCAGCACAAAAAGGCTGAAAATTCCAAAAACCAGAACACTTCTCCAAGGGATCACAACTCCTCACCAGCAAGGGAACAAAACTGGATAGAAAATGAGTTTGACGAATTAAAAGAAGCAGGCTGCAGAAGGTGGATAACAAACTTCTCAGAGCTAAAGTAGCATGTTCTAACCCAACGTAAGAAAGCTAAGAACATTTAAAAAAGGTTAGACGAAATGCTAACTAGAATAACTAGTGTAGAGAAGAACATAAACAACATGATGGAGCTGAAAAACACAGCACAAGAACTTCGTGAAGCAAACACAAGTTTCAATAGCCGAATTGATCAAGCAGAAGAAAGGATATCAGATATTGAAGATCAACTCAGTGAAATACAGCAAGAAGGCAAAATTAGAGAAAAGAGAGGGAAAAGATATGAATAAAGCCTCCAAGAAATATGGGATTACATGAAAAGACCCAATCTACGTTTGATTGGTGTACCTGAAAGTGATGGAGAGAATAAAACCAAGTTGGAAAACACTCTTCAGGATACTGTCCAGGAGAACGTCCCCAACCTAGCAATGCAGGCCAACATTCAAATCCAGGAAATACAGAGAACACCACAAAGATATTCCTCAAGAAGAGCAACGCCAAGACACATAATCGTCAGATTCACCATGGTTGAAATGAAGGAAAAAATGCAAAGGGCAGCCAGGGAGAAAGGTCGGGTTACCCACAAAGGGAAGCCCATCAGACTCACAGCAGGTCTCTCAGCAGAAACCCTAAGGCCAGAAGAGAGTGAGGGCCAATATTCAACATTCTCCAAAAAAAAAAAAAAAAGAAATTTCAAGCCAGAATTTCATATCCATCCAGACTAAGCTTCATAAGTGAAGGATAAATAAAATCCTTTACAGACAAGCAACTGCTGAGAGATTTTTGTCACCACCAGGCCTGCCTTACAATAACTCCTGAAGGAAGTACTAAACATGGAAAGGAACAACCGGTACCAGCCACTGCAAAAACATACCCAATTGTAAAGACCATCAACGCTATGAAGAAACTGCATCAACTAACAGGTAAAATAACCAGCTAGCATCATAATGGCAGGATCAAATTCACACATAACAATATTAACCTTAAATGTAAATGGCTAAATGTCCCAATTAAAAGACACAGACTGACAAATTGGATAGAGTCAAGACCCATTGGTGTGCTGTATTCAGGAGACCTATCTCACGTGCAAAGACACACATAAGCTCAAAATCAAGGGATGGAGGAATGTTTACCAAGCAAATGGAAAGAAAAAAAAAAAAGCAGGGGTTGCAATCCTAGCATCTGACCAAAGAGACTTTAAACCAACAAAGATCAAAAAAGACAAAGAAGGGCATTACATAATGGTAAAAGGATCAATGCAACAAGAGCTATCTATCCTAAATATATATGCACCCAATACAGGAGCACCCAGATTCATAAAGCACGTTCTTAGAGACCCACAAAGAGACTTAGACTCCCACACAATAACAGTGGGAGACTTTAACACTCCACTGTCAATATTAGACAGATCAATGAGAGAAAATTAACAAGGATATCCAGGACTTGAACACAGATCTGGACCAAGCAGACCTAATAGACATCTACAGAACTCTGCACCCCAAATCCATAGAATATACATTCTTCTCAGCACCACATTGCACTTACTCTAAAATTCACATAATTGGAAATAACTCCTCAGCAAAGGTGAAAGAATGGAAATCATAACAAACAGTCTCTCAGACCACAGTGCAATCAAATTAGAACTCAGGATTAAGAAACTTACTCAAAACCACACAACTACATGGAAACTGAACAACCTGCTCCTGAATAACTAATGGATAGATAATGAAATGAAGGCAGGAATAAAAATGTTATTTGAAACCAATGAGAACAAAGACACAATATGCCAGAATCTCTGGGACATATTTAATGCAGTGTGTAGAGAGAAATTTATACTAAATGCCCACAAGA
This sequence comes from Cacajao melanocephalus, assembly GCA_963573385.1. Lineage (NCBI taxonomy): Eukaryota > Metazoa > Chordata > Mammalia > Primates > Pitheciidae > Cacajao > Cacajao melanocephalus. Next base: position 19,554 of record CAUYLG010008823.1, read on the forward strand.
GAAAGGAGGAAAGATCTAAAATCAATGCCCTAACAACACAATTAAAAGAACTAGAGAAGCAAGAACAAACAAATTCAAAAGCTAGCAGAAGACAAGAAACAACTAAGATCAGAGCAGAACTGAAGGAGATAGAGACACAAAAAATCCCTCAAAAAAAATCAATGAATCTAAGAGCTGGTTTTTTGAAAAGATCAACAGAATAGATAGACTGCTAGCCAGACTAATAAAGAAAAGAGAAGAATCAAATAGATGCAATAAAAAATGTTAAAGGAGATATCACCACCAGTCCCACAGAAATACAAACTATCATCAGAGAATACTATAAACACCTCTATGCAAATAAACCAGAAAATCTAGAAGAAATAGATAAATTCCTGGACACTTACACCCTCCCAAGACTAAAACAGGAAGAAGTCGAATCCCTAAATAGACCAATAATAAGGTCTGAAATTGAGGCAACAATTAATAGCATACCAACCAAAAAAACCCCAGGACCAGATGGGTTCACAGCCAAATTCTACCAGAGGTACAAAGAGGACTTGGTATCATTTTTTCTGAAACTATTCTAAACAATCGAAAAAGAAGGAACCCTCCCTAACTCATTTTATGAGACCAACATCATCCTGATACCAAAACTTGGCAGAGACACAACAAAAAAAGAAAATTTCAGGTCAATATCCCTGAGGAGCATAGACAAAAAAATCCTCAATAAAATACTGGCAAACCAAATCCAACAGCACATCAAAAAGCTTATCCATCACAATCAGGTCATCTTCATCCCTAGGATGCAAAGCTGGTTCAACATATACAAATCAATAAATGTAATCCATTACATAAACAGAACCAAAGACAAAAACCACATGACTATCTCAATAGATGCAGAGAAGGTCTTGAACAAAATTCAACAGCCTTTATGCTAAAAATTCTCAATAAACTAGGTATAGTGGAACATATCTCAAAATAATAAGAGCTATTTATGACAAACCCACAGCCAATATCACACTGAATGGGCAAAAAAAATGGAAGCATTCCCTTTGAAAATCAGCACAAGACAAGGATGCTCTCTCTCACCACTCCTATTCAACACAGTATTGGAAGTTCTGGCTAGGGCAATCAGACAAGAAAAACAAATAAAGCATACTAAATTAGGAAAAGAGGATGTTAAATTGTCTCTTTTTGTAGACGACATGATTGTAAATTTAGAAGACCTCATCATCTCAGCCCAAAATCTCAAGCTGATAAAAACTTCAGCAACGTCTCAGGATACAAAATCAATGTGCAAAACTCACAAGCATTCCTATACACTAATAACAGACAGAGAGCCAAATCATGAGTGAATTCCCATTCACAATTGCTACAAAGAGAATAAAATACCTAGGAATACAACAAGGGATGTGAAGGACCTCTTCAAAGAGAACTACAAACCACTGCTCAAGGAACTAAGAAAGGACACAAACAGATGGAAAAACATTCCATGTTCATGGTTAGGAAGAATCAATATCATGAAACTGCCCAAAGTAATTTATAGATTCAATGCTATCCGCATCAAGCTACCATTGACTTTCTTCACAGAATTGGAAAAAAACACCGTAAATTTTATATGGAACCAAAAATGAGCCTGCATAGCCAAGACAATCCTAAGCAAAAAAACAAAGCTGGAGGCACCACACTACCTGACTTCAAACTATACTACAAGACTACAGTAATCAAAACAGCATGGTACTTGTACCAAAACAGAGATATAGACCAATAGAACAGAACAGAGGCCTCAGAAATAATGCCACACATCTACAACCATCTGATCTTTGACAAACCTCACAAAAACAAGCAATGGGGAAAGGATTTGCTATTTAATAAATGGTGTTGGGAAAACTGGCTAGCCATATGCAGAAAGCTGAAACTGGATTCCTTCCTTATACCTTACACACAAATTAACTCCAGATGGATAAAGATTTAAAGGTAAGACCTAAAACCATAAAAACCTTAGAAGAAAACCTAGGCAATGCCATTCAGGGCATAGGCATAGGAAAGGACATCATGACTAAAACATCAAAAGCAATGGCAACGAAAGCCACTATAAGCAAATAGGATCTAATTAAACTAAAGAGATTCTGCACAGCAAAAGAAACTATCATCAGAATGAATACGCAACCTACAGAATGGGAGAATATTTTTGCAATCTACTCATCTAACAAAGGGCTAATATCCAAAATCTACAAAAACTTAAACAAATTTACAAGAAAAAAGCAAACAACCCCATCAAAGAGTGGGCAAAGGATAAGAACAGACACTTCTCCAAAGGTAACATTTATGCAGCCAACAAACATATGAAAAAAAGCTCATTTTCACTAGTCATTAGAGAAATGCAAATCAAAACCACAATGAGATACCATCTCATGCCAGTTACAATGGCAATCATTAAAAAGTCAGGAAACAACAGATGCTGGAGAGGATGTGGAAAAATACTAATGCTTTTACATTGTTGGTGAGAGTGTAAATTTAGATCAACCATTGTGGAAGACAGTATGGTGATTCCTCAAGGATCTAGAACCAGAAATACCATTTGACCCAGCAATCCCATTACTGGGTATACATCCAAAGGATTATAAATCAATCTATTAGAAAGACACATGCACATGTATGTTTATCACAGCATTGTTCACAATAGCAAAGACTTGGAACCAACTCAAATGTCCATCGATGATAGTCTGGATAAAGAAAATGTGGCACATATACACTATGGAATACTATGCAGCCATAAAAAAGAATGAGTTGTTCATGTCCTTTGCAGGGACACGGATGTAGCTGAAAACCATCAGTCTCAGCAAACTGACACAAGAACAGAAAACCAAACACCACATGTTCTCACTCATAAGTGGGAGTTGGAACAATGAGAACTCATGGACACAGGGAGGGGAACATCACACACTGGGGCCTGTCAGGGGGTTGGGGTCTAGGGGAGGGATAGCATTAGGAGAAATACCTAACACCTAATGTAGATGACTGGGTGATGGATGCAGCAAACCACGATGGCATGTGTATAACTATGTAACAAACCTGAATGTTCTACACATGTACCACAGAACTTAAAGTATAATTTTTTAAAAAAGCAGTCAATAAGATATAAGGAAAACAAAAGATTATCATGTCCCTGAAGCAGAGTGAAGAACAAATTGCAATGAAGACAAAATGATGAAAAGTGTCAAATGCTACTGACAGGTCAAGTTAAGAGATATACTAAGAATTGACTATTAGATTTAGCAATATGATAGTTACTGCAGATCTTGATAACAGCAGCTTTAGAGCGCTCTTGCAGAAAAGATAGAACTCTAATTTGACTGAATTTTAGAAGAAGGTTAAGAGACCAGCAGCATTAGACAAATTATGGAGAATATCGTTGTAAAGGATTCAAGCCACATTTCAGTTATCATGAAATAAAACATCAGAAAAAAATATATAGGTGTTTGATGACTTTCGTGAACAGCAAAGCTTTAATAAGGAGCAAAAAAAAAAGTAGGCTACATTTTAAAAAATGATAGATGCAATATATCTATTAGGATATTAATTGAATTTATTTTACTTAACCACTGATAAGATGCTTACTATGTGTCAGGTATTATTCCAAGTATTTATAAATGTAACTAATCTCCTTCTAGTCTTTAAAATGAACTAAAATCATGTTTTTTAAAGGAGCCCACAATTTTTTATTTTCTGCTCATACTATCTCCCTAAGTGCTTAGCTAGACCTTCTAGGTATCTAGATATCAGGCCTTCTTTCTGTTCTTCATATATGCCATGCTCTCTTGTGCCTTAGAACATTTAAATTTGCTGTTTCCCCTGCTGGGAAAGTTATTTCATCCCTCTTAGCCCTTTTCTTACTTAATTCCTGCTTTTCCTTCAGATCTCAGTTCAACCATCATTTTTGAGGCAAAAATTTCAATCTCTTTACCTAAAGACAGGTAAAGAGGGCTACAATAGCATATTATAGAAATTTAAAGAGCTGTGCTTAATCCAATTTGCTCATCTTGAATCTCTAGCCCTCAGATAGTGGTTTTTATTTTCCATGAAATGAAGAAACATTGAAGGATAATGTGGAATGGCTTAAGTTATGTTTTAAAAGATCACTCTGGTGGTTGTACTGAGAGAGAAGTAGGGGCACAAAAATAAAATAAGAAAGATAATTTATGAGGTTACCAATAATCCAATTCAGGGCTGATGATAGCACTGGAGATAAAAAGTGGTCACATTTGGGATATTTTGAAAGCAGAACCAACAAAATTTGTATTGGGTGTGAGGTGTGAGAGCAAGGAATAAAGCATGTCTTTAAGATATTGGCTTGAGCAAGTGGTAGGATGCGGTTGTCATCAGCTAAAATGAGAAAACCTTTGGGTGAAGCTAGTTTGAGGAAGAGCAAGATTTCTGTCTTGAACATAAGTTTGACATGTCCATTTTAGACATCCAATAGAGATATTAAATAGGCAGCTGGAATTCAAGACAGCCTGGGAATAAAATATAAAAAACTGCAAGTTGTCTGCACATTGATGGTACTTAAAGCCATGAAACTGGATGAGATCACCAAGAGAGTGAGTATAAGCAAAGAGGCAAATCGTGGACTGAGCCCGGGGTGTTTTAATGTGAAGAGATTATGGAGAAGAGAAGGGATCAGGCAAGAAGACCGAGAATGAGTAGTCAATGAGGCAGAAGTGTGGTTTTTCAGAAGTGAACTCAAAGTAAGTGTATCAAGGAAAAAAGGAGTCAGAACAAATAGCTGGTCTCTAAATCAATATCATTAAAAGTTTTAAAAACAAAATTGTGCTCACTTAAAAGTTCTACAGGGTTTAACAGCTAGATAAGACACATAGACCTAGATTTAACACTCTTTAGAAAAACCAGTAGTAAAAGATATTTTGAGGTCAAATTGGTAAATTTAGCTTTAGTATTAGAGATGAAAACACTGAAAGGAAAAGCTGAAGACTGCTGTCTTAATTTTTTTTTAGATAAGGTCTCACTCTGTCAGCCAGACTGAAATGCAGTAGCATGATCACAGTTCACTGCAGCCTTGACCCCCTAGGCTCAAGTGATCCTCCTGCCTCAGCCTCCCAAGTAGCTGGGACTATAGGCACGTGCCACCACACCTGGCTAAAGTTTTGGCAGAGACGGGGTCTCCTGCCATGGACCAGCCTGGTCTTGAACTCCTGGCCTCAAGTGATCCTCTTGCCTCAAGACTTCCAAAGTGTTAGGATTACAGGTATGAGTCATGCCACGCCAATTCTTGACTTTAAAACCAAGATTCAGAATGGTATAAATAAGGACCTCATTTTGGTAAAAAATACAGGTATATATGAGGCACACGGAATGAACAGAAAGGATATATAAGGTATTAGTGGTAAACTCTGGATGCAAGTATAAATTTCTAATTTTTAATATTTCACTTGATATATTTTTAACTTTTAATATTTCACCTGCCCTTCCCTCCCTTCCTTCCTTTTCTTTCTTCCTTTTTCTCTCTTTTCTCTCTCCCTTTCTTCCTTTCTGTATTTGAGACAGAGTCTCACTCTGCTGCCCAGGCTGGAGTGCAATGGCATGACCTCTGCTCACTGCAACTTCCACCTGCCAAGTTCAAGTGATTCTCCTGCCTCGGCCTTCCCAGTAGCCAAGATTACAGGTGCACACAACCATGCCCAGCTAATTTTTGTATTTCTCATAAAGACAGGGTTTTGTCATGTTGGCCAGGCTGGTCTCAAACTCCTTACCTCAGGTGATCCACCCACCTCAGCTTTTCAAAGTGCTGGGATTATAGGTGTGAGCCACCGTGCCTGGCCTATATTTTCTAATTTTCTACATTTGCACTGGTTCTATGATAAAATGTTTAAATATTTTTCAAAGGAAGTGATGATTCATGAAATTACATTCTGCTGATAAATCAAGATGACAATTGACCAGTGAATCTAGTAATATGGAAGTCACTCGTGACCTTGACAATATCTGTTTAAGTAGTGTAGGGAGAGAAAAATCTGACTGGAATAGTTTGACAGCTTTTCAAAACATAAACAGTTATTGTATGACCCAGCAATTACAGGCCTAGGTATATACCCAAGAGAATTGAAAATATATACCCATTTAAAAAACTTGTACACAAATACACACATTATTTGTAGTTGCCAAAAGTGGAAACAACCCAAATGTTCATAATGAATGGGTAAAGTGTGGTATATCCATGATGGAATATTATTCAGCAATAAAAAATGAAGTATTGATAAATGCTACAACATGGATAAATCTTGAAAACATTAGGCTAAGTAAAAGACACCAATCACAAAGGAAAACATATTGAATGACTCCATATATATGAAGTGTTCACAACGGGCAATTCCATAAAGACAGAAAACTTTTTAGTGGTTGCCTATGGCAGAGGGAGAGGGAATAGGGAACGACTGCTAATGGGTATAAAGTTTGTCTGGGGGATGTTTGGAATATTTTGAAAATGTTCTAAAATTATAATGTTGGGGGAAATGGGGGAAGGGCTTACAGAGTGCCTACATAAAATTTTACAAGTACTGGGAACAATAAACTGCCACTAACTGTGTCAGGCCTCTAGGGAGGCAAACTTCCCTAAACCTTCATGTTCCAGGTAGAGTGACCTTAACTCTGTTAACAGAGTACACAAAATGCTTAAAGACTTAAAACTCCCTTTGTTACAAGACAGTCTGGTTGTGAGACTCACTCCCTCCAGCTGCACCTAGAATGCAATCCATAGATAACCACACATTCTTGTTTTGTGAAACTCCCAAACCGCCCGTTATCAATCTTTAGAATGATGCACCAGTTCCGGCTCACTGATTCGGTTCTGGCTGATTCACCTCACCATCCCCTCATCCTCTCCCCAACATCACTCCATCACTTACCCTATAGATCAAAGTGATTGTAACCAGTAAATACTGTGGAGAAACTAAGCTCGGGGCCTTCACTGCCTCCATTACAAGTGATGCCCCCCCGGTCCCACTTTCATTCTTAATCTTTTTCTCATTCCTTCATCACCACCAAACTCGGAGTATCCAAGGGTGGGGTATAGGGGCTGGCTCCCTACATGTTAACAGTTGTACAACTCTGTAAATATAACAAAAACCAGTGAACTGTATACTTTAAAAAGCTGGATTTTACAATACATGAATTATATCACAAAACAGCTGTTAAGAAATCTAGCTGTTTCATTCCCTTTCATATTTTCATTTACTGTTCTCTTTTGTTGCCATTGCACAGTTGTTGTTTTTTTCTTTAACCTCTCTTACTTCCAGAGATTTGCTGATTATTTATTTATTGAGACTGAGTCTGGCTCTGTTGCCCAGGCTGGAGTGCAGTGGCATGATCTCGGTTCACTGCAACCTCCGCCTGCTGGGTTCAAGCAATTCTCCTGCCTTGCCCTCCTGAGTAGCTGGGATTACAGGTGCCTGCCACTGTGCCCGGCTAATTTTTGTATTTTTAGTAGAGACAGGGTTTTGCCATGCTGGCCAGGCTGGCCTCAAACTCCTGACCTCAGACGATCTGCCCACATCAGCTTCCCAAAATGCTGGGATTATAGGCATGAGCCCACGCCTGGCCTGATCATTTTTTAATAACCTTATTCACCTCTTCCTTTCTCTTTTTTAAAGAGACAGGGTCGCACTGTGTTGCCCAGGCTGGACTCAAACTCCTGAGCTCAAGCAATCCTCCCACTTCAGACTCCTGAGTAGCAGGAACTAAACACATGCCACCATGCTCAGCTAACTCCCCATCCTTAATCCCCATCCCTACACCCCTCCCAAACTTTCCCAAATCAAAAATTAAACAGACAGAGAAAATACACTTTAAAGTTTAAAAAATATTAAACGTGACAACTGTTCAAGACCTACTTTTTACACAATCTCAGTAACATATGTACATACTCAAAAAAAAAAAAAAAAAAGCAGCATTTGCCTGGAAACAATACATCACATAAGCAAACAAAACATCAAATAGCCTGAATTCTAAACTACACTTTGGATGATATAAAATTACATTGTAAAGTTACAAATGTTGCTCATTCTTGAGAAATGTTTGAATGCTTAAGTAATGTTGCCATAATACATATTATTTCATGACATTAAAAAAAATAACAATGGTGACATAGGTATCATCATTTTAAGGGTAAAGAGATCAAGCAAGTACATATACAAATCCACTGGAAAAGCTAAGTTTGGAGCTGATTTCCTCTCTTGGATAACATTTCAGTAATACACAGTCATCATCTACTGATGAAATAATGCCTGAGCAATTTAGGTAAAGATACAAACAATAATAAAAACCCTACCCAAATATTCAAACTTGGAGAATTCTAGTTAAAATAGAAAAATATAAAATTTCTCCTTCCAAAAAAAGATATCTAAGACAAAGGTTTAGATACCCCATGTAAATTACTTACAAGTTATATGTGAATCACTTTTCTGTATTCCTTAAAGTTCTATAATCAACTGATGAAAAAACAAGTTTCATATTCAAAGACACTTTCAGAACACATCTACAATTAACTTATTAATGCAAAAGTGTATTTTTAAAAACAGCTATTCTACTGAAGTCTTTAAGTACAGGAGATTTTATTTTTGGTGCATCTTCTTACGCATTTCTTCAAGAGCTGCTTCCTTCTCCCTCAGCACCTGCTTAAGTCTTCTTATTTTTTCATCTCGAATGGTTTCTTCTAACTCTGGTGGTGTCACTGGGAAAATGTCTTCAGTATAGTTTTTATTGAAGAAATGACTTTGTTCATAAGCTGCATTTGAATTCAATGTGCCTTTCTCTTGCTTCTCATGGGTATAGTACTCTATCTCAGTTCTCTTTTCTGGTCTGGTTTTGCTGCGACTTGTGAGAGTGTTAAGTTGTGACACATCTGAAGCTGGTAAAATACTGCTTAGGGGTTGAGAACTGGTGACACTAGCTCCTCCATTTATGTTTGTGTTACAAGCATTCTCTGTTTTTCTCTTCTTTATGTGATCCATCTTCTTAATAGTTTTTGCTTTTCTTTTCTTATCAAAATTCTGCTGTGATGTTAAGTAATATTCCAAAACAAAAACAAAAATTTATTGCTAAATTCATGGTATACTGTCAAATTTAACAACATTTGCAGAAACAAATATTTAGCTATTACAATTAACAAAATTTACAGAAGACAACTACAGAAAGAAAGAAACATTTCCCATTGTATGGTACTAAAATGTCTTAATCATATTCTGTAAGAAGTTGCCTAATTCACAGTCAAGTTTAGAAGCCATACTGATCTACCACAGAAATATTATAACACTTGTGAAGCGCTTGAGAAATATAATTGATTTAGTTTTTGCTTTTTCTTCACACAGTAGGCACATGTGGAGGATTTTCATTAGAAAATGTTTACTAGTCTTAATGACATTCATAAGTGAAATGACAGTAGGCAAAGTTATGGACATTTACCATTATTAGCTAAATAAGTTGCTTAAAAGATAAGTATTAAGAACATACGCATGCTTATATATTCCACTACATTTGAACTATTTCCTTTAGATAGAATCCTAAAAGTAGGATGACCAGTTAAAAAGCTATGGCCATTTTCTTATAATGGAAAAAAAACAGGTGAAAAAAAAATTAAAACACATCTTTAATTGTGGATGCATTTTTACCTGTGCATACATGGTTCTTTTAAATATCGTTTTGGTACAATATACGTATTTGCAAAACCAGTAACAACCAACATTTATACTTATGCACAAGGCTAAAAACCAAATCAAGAAATTTAATATTCATGTATCACTTGGACTACCTATGAAGAACACATTGAAATGTATTACCTACCTGTTTTCTCTTTCCTTCCTTCACCATAAACTCTGTCTCTTTGTAAGTACCACTCTTTACCAAACTGCTAAAGGAATCAGAACCTTCTCCAGAGGTCAAATGGTCAGGAATTCGAGTAAGGCACACTTTCAAATCTTTAGTAAGGCCAAATGTCTTTTTAAATTCAGCATCATTCTTCAGATGTGATGCCTTATTACTTCTTCCTTGAGAATCTTTCTTGCCATTTCTTCCTTGGGTACCTTTTCCTGATGTTGATGCCATCTCATTATGGATCTGGAATTAGGAAAAGAACACACACAAACAATACTGCTAATTATTCAAGTTACTTTATTAAACAAGCAACCAAGTGATTTCATCTTACATAAAAGAACACATCATGCTTTAAAATCCTAAAGGATTGGTTTATATTATCCTTGCCTTACCACCCAAACTCAAAAAACTGAATACAAGTACAAACTTAAAATACACCCCCCCACAATTTCTCATTTAATTTGTTGAACTAGAAAGGTAATGAGTAGTTAATTCTCAAACAACTGAAATGAGAATACAGACTAATGACATTAAAATAAGATATATGACATTATTTAGAAATTGCAGTCTTCTGGAAAAATCACACATGCCTTTATCAATCTTGTATTTAACAATCAGAATTTACCTCCTTACATCTCTGGAGTTCAATAAATCCCGTACTGAAAGGGAGAAATGCTGACATTATTAAGTAGACCTCTAAGTAAGCAAGGAAAAGGTGGGTACAAATATCTAGTAAGCACACAGACACACAAATCTTAAGTCGAACATAAAAGTAACTATATGGACATGTTGAGTAGTTGAGGAGTCACAAAGAGCTAATAAAAAGGAAAAGGAAATTTGTCTACCAAAAAATAATAACCCATCAAAGATGTTCATAAAATCTTACTTCCAAAAATTACTGAAAGTTACCAATTAGCCCTATCTCACCTTTTCCACCACCACCACCACCACACACACACACACACACACAAAAACCCCACAAAACCCCAAAGCCAACTCTTTTACATGCACACTGATCTCTTCATATACTAAAAAAGCTATTAAATATGAACATACATACATGTGTGTATATACATATATGCACACATTTTTACTAAACTTTGAATTCACATTATCCTTCTCCAACTCTTCTAAGCCTTGTTACTCTGTGATATTTTTGTTTACATTGTTTTAAAGAATTGGCATGCCAAGTGATTCAAGAGAAAGATTAATTGTACTCCTTCTCAAATTTGCTCAGATGGAAGTTTTGACTTAATTAAATACTCATATGTGTATAGTCTGTGTGTGATGGGTTGGCGGGGGGAAAGAGATATCATAAATAACCTTGAGAATTAAGAAAACAAACTTTTCTATATAGATACATAAAAAGAGCACCCTGACATGGGAAAATTACCTTTGGTTCTTGGTCTCTGAAAACACACTGTTGTGAAGTAACAGTTGTTGCACCAACAGAGGAACTTATTTTCTCTATGCTCTGGAAGATACTTCCTTTTCTGGGGGCATTGTGTCCTGTACTAAATCCATCTGGAAAGATTGGATTTGTTAATAAAGTCTTACTCTGTTTTAAGTAGTTACTGGATTGATTCATATGTGGATTTGTGGTAGAAGGAGATGGTTTCTCTACTTTATTCTTCTCTGCCCTTAGATTGGCCATGGAAGCAAGCTGGGTATTGGAAAGTGATTTTGTCTCCATCTGGGAAGATTTACTTTTAGCCAAAACCATATTTACAACCTCTCTGGATATTTCTGTGACTGGACTTGGACTCACTATCTGTAACGTATTTTTTCTTAGTGGAGTATCAGGAGAAACAGATTTCTGTTGGTCAATTTGTGATGGCAGAACATCTGTCCCCTTTTTAGCCAACAGATAGACTTTCCCATTAAACATAACCAAAGCATTATCTTTAATAGGCATATTTTTGGATTGTGTCCTACTAGGATCGATGGTATTCAATGGTGGCATAGTTACAGTATTATCTCCCAAATTTTTCCTATCTACAAAAGTTTTTAAAATCTTTGAAGCCACATTATTTGAAGACTTAACAGGAACAAGAGATGGCGTACAAGGCTGCAGCTTATCTTGAAAAATCCATTTCACTGGAGGAGCTTGAGAATGCTGACCACCTTTCAATTGTGTCTCTGTAGCAACATTCTTTGGAATTTGTGTGGTATTTGGTATTACTGGCTTTGCTATTTCTGTAACAGGTTTTGGGTAAATGTTTTGAAAGTTCTTGGTGACTACATTTTTCACAGTATTTACAGGAGATACATAAATAACGGTTGGCATCTGAGAGGCCTCAACCATTCCTGAGGTACTGGTGGTGGCAGTTGCAAATATCTTTTGCTGCACCGAAGGAGGCAATGACGACGCTGGTACAGATTTCACTTCAGCATGGGCTGGAATCTGTAAATGATGCCCAGAAGGCAAAACTGGAGACTTCACAGTCATTGGGAGACTCTGGGTATTAACTACAATAAAAGATGAGTCTTTTTGTGTTGAGGGAGGAACAGCAAATGTCTGCATGGTGAGTCCATCAATTTTCACACCATGACTCTGAACTTTAGACACTGATGAAGAAAAGTTTTCAGTTCCCACAGAAGTAACTCTACCTTTTTCTGATGTATCTACTGTTCTTGTAAGAAAATAGTTTGAAGAACTGGCTGGCTGAAAAATGGGCAATTGAACTGATGCACTTGTGGAAGAGCTGGGAATCTGAGTCTGAAAAGTAACTTGAACTGGTTTTCCTGTATTCCCTTTCAAAGCATCAGACATGACTGAAGAATGAACTAGTGGTATAAGATTTCCAGAAGAATTAGGAATTGGAAGTAACTGCAGAAGATTTTTTCCATCCGAGCCAATCGTCTGAACTACTTGGTACATGCAGCCTGAAACACTTAAAAGAACATTATGAGTAAATAAACACAACATACTACATGGTATATACATTTTATTTAAAAATAAGTATTTGTAAATATTATTTTTAAATATTAAAATATAATTAAAGTATATAATTTTCCATTTGAGTTTTCAAAGTGAAAAACTACAAAACAAAGATTTTCAAGTAGAAGAGATAACGATATAGTCAGCTTCTTACATGATTAGGCAACGGGTATGAGATAATAACATTTATTCCTAAGACTAAAAGTAGACATATCTAAGGTTTTGCCTTATATAAAACTATGCTACTAAAGTAGGCTCCTCTTAAACTATTAGCATCCTCCCTTCCCCCTTTCCCTGAGTTCTTTCCTCTTGTCCTCCTCCTCTACTCTAACTGAAGATTCTCATTCCCTCTCCCCTTACTCCTACTCTATTTCTCAGTCTTCCTCCACCAATCTATTCTGTCTTCTTCCTATCATAACTCACAAGTTCTACTGTCAGCCATTCTTCTTTTGCTTAAGATATCTCTCATGGTGTTACCCTAGTTTGCCACATTTTTGTACTGCAGACTTCACTGAACTGCTGACATAAGAATCATTTTCTTCTGATTACTGTTTCAGCACATTTGAGTTTAGTGCTAAATAGTCCTTGGTAAAGCAATTATATATAGTAGTCAACAGTCAATCACCTATCAATTCATACATATAATACCACTGCAATTTCAGCTGAATGGTTTTCAATCAACATGGAACAGGCTTGAAATAAATTTTGTTTAACTGAATCAATTCTGACCCCCATGCCTTGAATTATTTCTTAGTACAGATTGTCCGATCTTAAGAAAAGTCAATATATACTAATCTCTGCATAATTAGTTATTTGGAGATGACTTGAATAAAGATATCTTACCTTATTTACATCTAAAACATCTTTCAGCTCCTGGAAATATTGAGCTTTCATGGGATTCAGGGTCATCACACATAGTCACTCTACCTAGGTACTCCACCCCCAACCCAACTCTTCACATACCTCAAGTCTTGGTATAAATGATATTTCTCAAGAGATACATTTTCTGACCACTCTAATCTGTCCTTCCTTAATAATTAATCTATAACATTAGACTTGTTAAGCTTCCTTCATGATATAGATCATAGATTGTTATCACATATTAGTATTTATTGCTTATCTACAGACTGTCTCTCATGTTAAATTCTAACAATATGAGTGCAGTGTCCATATCCTACAGACCTAGCATGGTCTTAGATAACTAAGATCAAATAAAGAAAAAAGTTCAAGGGCAAATAATAATAATAATAATAATTAGGTATGCTTTTAAAACTCTCAGATATTAATAAAAATCTCAGGTACTATTTTATTAATAAAAAACTCAGGTATTAATAGAAAGTTCAAGGGCAAATAATAATGCTAATAATTAGGTATGTTTTAAAAACTCTCAGGTATTAATGAAAATCATTATCAAAAATTCTATGTATCCGTGGAAATGCTGGAACTCAGGTTTACCTTTCTGCAGTTCAAACAACATTATTATATACTTACAAAAATGTAAAGCAGTCTTTTGAACACTTGAGAGTGGGTCAAAATGTTAAATTGACCTTTTGTTGTTGCTGTTGTTGAGACAGGGTCCAGCTCTGTCATCCGGCCTGGAGTGTCGGTGCAAATTTCAGTTCACTGCAACCTCCACCTCCTGGGATCAAGCCATCCTTCTACCTCAGCTTCCCAAGTAGCTGGGACTACAGGTGCATGCCACCACACCCAGCTGATTTTTTTATTTTTTATAGAGGTAAGGTTTTGCTATGTTGCCCAGGCTGATCATACACTGACTTTTAATACATTAAGAGTTAACTTCTAAAGAGAATAACTCCAAAGAAAAGGATGAGTTCTTGCTTTCAGGGCTTTAAGAGGAAAAATCCACCTTTATTACCTCCCTGTACCTCAAGAAAAGCACATTTGACCTGGATAAGAACATATTCAATATTAATTCATTACACAAAAATTTACCAAGTATCTGTTATAATGTAAGCACCAGGCTCATTAGGAAAAAAGGGTCAGTAAGCTGTAGCCTCTGGGCCTAATCTGGCCCACTCTGTTTTTATGCATTCTTATATTTTAATAGATTTTTAAAAATCAAAAGAGTAACAATAGCCTCTGTAGTGGCTTCTCAGTCTTCTTTGCCAACTCATACGTTTGAATCAATTTTCAAATGCTGGGAGTTTACCAAAGCTTAGAAAGAATCCTTCTCTTCCTATTTTGTACTCTATTTCCATAGATGCTTTCTTCTTAATGCATAACTTCAATTAAATTATCACTTACATATCAACAATTTCAAATATTTCTATCTGTGGCTTCTTTGAGATTTAGGCTTATACATCCAAATTTCCTTTTAACATTTTCATTCAGAATCTCAAATGTTCCTAAAATTCAACATGGTGAGCACATCTCTGTCCATCCTAATCCCCCAAATTCCATCTTCTCCAGGGTTTTCTTTGCTAAATAGCATCTCATCTACCTTAGATGCCTCAAGTCAGAATAGGTAAATCCTGCTTTCTTATTCTCTATATTCAATCATCACAAAATCCTGTTGATACTGTCTCCTAAATTTCCTTTGATCTGTTGAGTTCCTTCCAAATCAACTTACCACTCTACTCGAAGCAAACATCATCTCTGGCTTAGAATACTACAATGCTTAATGCCTGATTTTTTTCTTCAGTCATATCTTCTACCTTTCAATTTACTCAGCACACTAAAACTGATCTTTCCCTGCTTAAAACATTGCAGTGGCTTCCCATTATTCTTGAGTTGTAGGAAGAAAACCATTGCTTCTGGTGCAATGTAAGCCAAAAGAAGAAAGGATTTGAAGAAAATTGGGCAATTCTACTAAAAGTTTCTGAGATGCCAAATAGGATGAGGATTAAAAATGTACACTAGAAATAGTGCTGTGACAGTCACTGATGACTTTAATAAGAGCAGTGTGGCAGGGCAAAGAAGTTGCTGAGGAGTGGATATAAAAAAAAAACAAGGAGACAATTCTTTTTAAACTTTGTCAAGAGGAAGAGAAAGACTGGCAGGTAGCTACAGGAATAAATGAAATCAAAGAAAGGATCTTTCCTTTTTATTTCTTTTTTTAAGGTCTGATAAACCAGAACATATGTAAATACTCATTTTAGCCAGTCAAGGAAAGAAACTGGTAATAAAGGAAAAAGAGGGATATGCAAGGAGAAGGAGGTAGGAAATGGAAACCAGAGAGACAGGTGGAGGGACTGAACCTTAAAAGAGTGCTACAGAGCTAGCTCCTTCCACTGGAATACTGGAGGAGAGGTTAGGTGCATTTTCAGGTAAACATATAGCTTTGGTGTTAGAAGGCTTAAGTAATTCTCATTTAAAGGCTTTTATTTTCTTTACAAAAAATTGCATGACATCATCTGATAAAAGTAACAGCAAAAATATGGGAAGATTTGAGAAGAATCAAAGATTTGAAACAGTTTTTGTGAAGGAGTAAACTGACCACAGAAAACGTAAGAGTTGCCAGATGTGTTGATGGTACAAGAAGACAGGTAGTGGTTACGAATTTATAGTGGTGCTAATCTGTACTCTTGAGATTTTCCTTGTCACACCAAGCACAGACAAAGAGAAAACACATTGAGTTCATCCAGGGTTGGGGTGGCATCAGAAACGTGCAACAAAAATCAAAGAAGACCAAAAGAATATAAGGTATTAACAAGAGTTATTAAAATGACACAGAGAATCTAAACTGGATAGGAAGAAAATAAGAGAATAAAAGGCTAAAGTATAGGAATAAATAAAGGGATTATTGGTCTGTGGGGCCAGATAAAGTTAACAGTTGCCATAGGAACAGTTAAACAAGTCAGCTAGAAATACAGGAATTGGCATTTAGAAAACAGAATGCATGACACAATTTTGTAGATACAGCAATTTCATCTAATAATGACTACAAAAGTAGATAGGTGCAACAGAACAGAGAGTAAGATTACTGGGGAAAAAAATTTCTGTAATAAAGGTGAGGTGACAAAGAGATTATCCGTACAGATACTAAAATCACATAGGATTAGAAGGAAGACAGTGAGCCAGATGGTGAACTGAGTGTCAAGTTCAGTGACAGGAAGTTGGCAGATGGTGTTAATAAACCACAATTAAGTCATATGCCAGAAAGTTATCTTGAAGCCTATATTTTTTTTGCAGTCCATTTTCTTTCCTATTATTGTACTAAAACTTCATTCTCAAAGATTATTAAATATGTCCTCACAGTTAAATCTGTCTTTATGTTCATTCCCTAGGTGCTCTCTGTTGCAACTAATTAGCCTTCCAACTTGATCCTCTTTCCTATCACGGTTTCCACTGTGTACAATTTATTTCTCTTGACTTCCTTAACGTTCTCTTACTCATTTTCTGCATTATAAGCATTCTACTGTAACTATCCTGCCAAGTACAGTTCTTGACCCTGTTTTTCTCCTTTAAGACATTCTTCCTTAAAGACTGCAACAATTCTCATGGCTTCAACTATTTTCAACTATCTTTTTTGAAATAACGACTCCCATAGATATATCCTTTAATTCTTTTCCCCTACTGGAATTGACATCAGTTCTGTATTTGTGATGTCTTACCAAACATTTTCATTTTTAATACCAACATTTTAAATCCAGCAAGTTAAAATTACTCTCTGTTGAAAACTAGTAGTCTAACCTACCACTCAGTCATGTGGCAGCACCAATTATTTTCCACATCATATAGATTTTAAATCACCTAGTGATCACTGATGTGTCTTTATCATCGTTTTTATTTACTTTAAATTCATCCACAGAACCCTGCATATGTCCTTACAAAAGGTAAACATTTAATAAATGCATACTGAATCAAGTCTATAAGGTTTTCTATTTAACCTATTTCATCCATCTTTTCTTTCTTCATCATTGTGACTTCCACCATTTAGATGAGATCCTCATCATATGTGTTTAGCACTCATCATTCTCATCCCTACAGTATTTTGCTGATGTTTAGTTTTTCTGACTGCAGCCACTATTGACTATTACGTATCTCTGGTAGATTAAAATTGTTTTCATCCTGTTACCTCCCGTTCAAAGTTTTAGTATTCATCATCGACAATTCAGCTTGACATGAAAATCATTTACAAACTAGCCCCAACCAATCTCTACAACAAACCACCCACAACTTCTCTTTGCTACTCTACTCTGAAATATGCCATGTACATTACATTATTTACTCCAAGTATTATTATTTTTCTCCTCCAACAAAATGAGTTTCAAATTCTGTCTTCTCCATAAAATATCTGCCAGTCACTCAAGCTTAATTTCTTCCAACTTGGAATCCCTAATGCACTCCTGTTGGTGTCACTAATGTCGGAAATTATACAATGCTTTCTTTATTGACTTTAATCTATTAGCTAATTTTAAAAAATGAGTAAAGTATTGTTTCATTCAGTAAGATTGAAATTCCTTAAGGTAAGAAAGGCTTTATTATTTATTTTGCAATTATTCTTCCAATACCATGCGTAATATTTTATATGACCTCTGTATTTCTGCTTTTTAAAAAAATTACACTGGATGGGCTATTTTCAAATCTGATCACTTGATCTTTCCCTCTCTTTTCCTCTATTTCTCCTCAAAAAAAAAAAAAAAAAAAGATGCTTCTTCCATGTCAACATATCAGTGAGATTCACACAATCTACCACAGACCATAAATTCCTACAAGGTAGATTATCCTATTCATATCTATATACTCTGCATCTAATTCAGAAACTGGAACTTCCACACAATAATGTTAGCTGAATTGAATCCTACAAGTTGTAATTTTTTTAAAAAATCCATACTTTTTCAACAAAATGTAGAGTTCTAAATATTAAACTGAAATGCAGAATGCTAAAGAGAGAAGAAATAAATCAGGGTGAAATTCATACACCTTCTATCAATATACAGTTTTTCATACCTAGAAGGAGCATTCCATTGAAGAGATTAAATAACTGAAATCCTACAACAATTCTGTTTTCTGAAAGGTCATATTCTGCAGGCTAATGTCAGAACTAAAACTGGAAGGAGATTCTGCATCCCATTTTCTAATTTGGTCAACTAATTACTTTAAGGTAATTACTTTAAACCAGCTGGTATTCAAACTGAGAAACTACATTTGATATGTAACACAGCTTAACACTTTAAAAGAGAAAAGAGGAACATATTAGAAAGATTATGGGCTTCTAATTCTGGTTCTTATAATTACAAGTTGACTGGAAAATTTACTTATCCTCTTGGAATCTGTTTCTTCATTTGTTAAATGTTAAATGGGGGAAAAAAGGCTTCCTATGAGAAATAAATGAAATAACTACCTGGAAGCCTAATAGTTATCATCTTCCATTAAATATGCAATTGGTTTCTGAGAATAAAGTAAGGTAAGGTCTTTTAAAAATGTAACGAGAAATTTAGTAAAAGGGCATATTAAACATATTGGTAATGTTACATAACTTCTAACAGTTTTTACTATTCTAATATTGATATGAGGCAATCACATATTAGAAATAAACTAATAAAAATATTGATAGCCAGTTAACGTTTTGAAGACATTTTTACAAAATACATTTTGTTTTTTACCTGCTAGGAAATCCTTTTCTATCTTACTATTCTATCTTACAATCTATAATATTATGTATATACAGAACATAATATATGTAAGTACGTAACGTAGTAATCTATCCGATATGTACCATGTATTGCCTACGTGATAGATAATAACAGTTGTTACTAACTCTAATCCTAATAAACAGTCCAACAAGTTATGAATTGCCATTCCCATTTTATACTTGAGAAAATGGAGATTTAGAAATATTTAATAACTTACTTAGAATTACACACTCCCCTTGAGAAATTTTATCTACTTTTTGCATTTACTTTAGCATAACCTCATCATAACAGGGTCCAAAAACTTCAAATGTAGAAACTGAGAGATTAATGACAGATTTCATTTAGACTGTAGTATGTGTGTCTGTCTCTCCCTTACACAAACACACACAGACACACTCACACAAATCACAAAATAAAACACTGTACGCAACAAAATGCATACTGAAGTGACAATGAAGCACCATCATTCTAATCAAACCAAACCCCCTGCTGAGAACACTTAAGTTTAGCTCCCCATTTAAATACAAGCGGTTATGTGAAGATAGCCGCCAATGGCCAATCACATGATATCTTAATTCTTATTATTATGGAATATATAATCACAGGCTTTCATTATAGTACCTATAATGTGATGCTTCCCAAATTTCTAGTCTCAGCTCTGACCCAGCCTGAGTTTCATATTCAAATATCCGACTGCTTTCTTGATGTGTTCCTCATCTCAGTTAATTTATCAATATCCATCCAGAAAACTGGCATCATAACTGATCCCCCTTTCTTCCTGCCAATTCATTAACAAAGTCGGTCTATCTTCCCTTCTGTATTTCTTTGAATCCAATCCCTACTATACTGCACCAGCTAGTTCAGGCCCTCAGAATTTCTGAAAAGACAACTGAAATAGAATCCTTATATGTTGATCACTCACTGTCAAATCCACACTGCCGTCGGTTATCTAAAATGCACACCTATGTCAGTCTTTTTCTTAAAACACTCTGAACAATTTCCAATAGATGAAGTCTAATTCCCTAGCAGGGCAAACAGAACCCTTAAGAGCTATCTACCTATCCTGCTTGTACAGAATCAAGCAGGATAGGTACAGAATCAAGCAACAAGTATCAATCATTAGCAATAAACTATACAGACGCTTTATTTACCAGCACTCTGCATAAGCATAACCTGCATTCATCTTTAACTGGATAGCTGACATTTATGTCTTCCAACTCAGCTGTTCCTGGAATCTCTCCTCCACCTCCCTTTGTCTACTCTCTTCTTTTACCACATCAACTCTACGTCTCTCCTCCTTCATCATGACTATAAGGCTTTCCCTGGAAACAGCCCATATCCTATTATTTAATCAGTCTTCCCATTTAGCACAGTCTATCACATACATAGTAGGCACTAAATGAATGTTTTTTCATCCAAATGTTTAAACTGTACTGGTAAGTGGTAAGCTAGGATATGAACCCAAGTCTCTACAACTTTAAAGCTGCTTTCCACTGAAGCATTCTGACTCTTGATTTGTTCTTTCACAATAAAACCGAAATCAAAATAAGTATCCTCCAGATTTTTCCTTGGTACACTAAGATTAAATTTGGGTTTTACATTTTATACTCTGATGAATTAGAGATACGTCAAACAATACACAAATCTGTATTATGCTACTGAAAAATTTTGAATAAGTAGTAACAGGAGAACTTTGAAGCTACAAACAGTAAGAAAATCATATAGTCATTTAAGTTATAAAAAGAAATGATTTCCTACCATCAAACATGTTACCAGAAAAATAAGAAAACTAAGCTTCCAATAAACTAAAAGGGCTGATGTTAATCATATTATTTACAAAATTGTATTTGGATGTTTTGTTACTCACAAAACAGAATGAAATCAAATATGCAACCATTAACCAAAGTAAATGTCAAAAAGCTTCATAAAGTCATCTGGTAAATGCCACAAATATATGATGTAAAACCTCAGTGATTTAAATAAATATATTCAAAGATAATAAAAACAATACATAAATCCATGAGTCAATGAACTCAAAATGACTTATGAATGTCATTTGTAAAAGTCTCCAAATCCCCAAAGGATTAGAAATTGGATAACAGAGCTGAGTACACACAAACAAAGTTGATAGTACTTTTTATATTTAAAAATGCAATCCTAAAACAAATTTTCTATAAATTAAGCTAAGTCAGATGTCATTATTTAGGTACTAAAACAGGGCAGCAGAAATTAATCATAAAAAGTAATACTACTTTTACATTTCTACACAGGGCACTCAGTCACTTCCCCCAAACTTCCACCACAAAATTAGAAAGAAAAACACACGAGTATACCAAAATATGGCTCTTTTTATGATCTGAAACACAATGGTTCTTTCTTGACGTTCTTCAATAGAATTTTAGCTCATTACTATTAGCTGCCATTTCCTTTTATAAGACTGTACATGCTTTTAAGGAATCACCATTACTTACGGTCTTTATTGCAATCAAGTTTTCTATCTACTTGTAATTAAAGAAACCACCTGGGCTAAAATCTGTACAGAATTAGAGTTGTAGTCTTATAATAGTAATAGGTAACATTTAAATTGTGCTTTACTATTTTCCTACATGATGTATTTTACATTATTTCATTCTCCTCATCTTTAAAATATTTCTAACTGCTATTATTTACAGACTGGAAACAGGTATTTGGCCTCACAAATACTAACTGGCAAAGTTGAGATTAACTCCAGGTAGCCTGATTTTCTTCAAACGGAAATCTTCTGTGAGTTTTGCATCTTAGTTCTTCATTTTATTAGTTTGTAGACCCTATTTTTTCCTCATCACTTATGATACATTCGCTAACCATGTGAGAGTACAAGTGAAAACATTCTGCTTTAGCTAACATTGTTTCTGTTTCATTTCCGTTTAATACAAATTTTAAAATAAACTAAGTTATTGACCATCTATTTTCTAATTTACAAGAATATCTTCCTTAGAAATACTGGACTCTCCTCATGTCAAATATAAAGAGCAAATGAATGGCACTTCACTACACC
Organism: Cacajao melanocephalus; assembly: GCA_963573385.1. Taxonomy (NCBI): domain Eukaryota; kingdom Metazoa; phylum Chordata; class Mammalia; order Primates; family Pitheciidae; genus Cacajao; species Cacajao melanocephalus. The sequence goes on from CAUYLG010008823.1 coordinate 41,998, forward strand.
CTACTTCAAAAACGCTGTTCAAAAGGATTGATTTTACATGAGGATTTCTCCATTTTTACTACTCTCTTTTCATATAAAGCTATTTGAAATTTCAAACATTCAATCTCTTTCTTCTAAAGCCATCTTTCTTCAATCATACACCCTTTCTGTCTCACTACTACAATGTAACTATTTTCACTGAAGGTCCAGCGCCACCAGGGCTGCACTTGCTAATCCGCGCTGACTGCGGTGTTATTGCGTGTGCGCAAGAATCTTCCAGAAGGTTTGAGTCACATACAGGCGTCGGCCATCTTGGATTTCATCTCCCGTGGAGATCTACTCCGTCCGCCTATGAAACTTGAGACGCTGCAGTCCCGCGGACCCAGGGGAGGGGCGGTGTCAGGCGCTAAAGAGGTTTTACGTTTCCCAGAGGAAAGCACTCTATGGGCTTTAAGTGCCGCGGTGAAGAGTGCTTCCAGCCTGAATGGCGCACTCTGCGGGCTCCAAATCCTGTCAACTACACAGCGTCCGGAAACGACGGCCGATTCCACATCCCTAAGACGGACAGAGGGGCGGGCGTGGGGAGGATGCGAAACCGGTACTTACCAATGCGAGGCGTTGCCTGAATTTTCCTCTGCGGGTTTCAGGAAGACCCTCCGTAGGTTATTTGACATTTTAGTGGGCAGGAAGGGGACACCTCATCCAGGAAAGTGGGAAGTGTGGGGCCGAGTTTCTCAAAGGGGCGAGAACCAGAGCTAGGGAATGTTGGGCTGGAGTTGCCCGCAGCAATTCTGAGGGGTTTGACCTTAACACGGGGCGACAGCGGGCTCTGGAGAGGGTGTATCCTCTGGCTTCGGAGCGATGTGGCTCACCCACCAGAAACCGGAAGGCTCCTGGCTGTTGTCCGCGTTCTCGCAGCCCTACGCTCGGAGAGAATTGGCGCGAGTCTCCGCCCCGCAGAGCTTACGACAATGCTCCAGAGCCAGCCGGAGCAGGCGCAGGGGGCGTGGCCCTGGTGCCACGCCCCCAACAGGGCCGGGTCAGTGGTGACGACGGAGTCAGCCTGGCTCTGCCAGCCCCGCCCACTGAAGCCGAAAGCCGAGAAAAGGTCTGTCGGGCCTCTTCCGTGGTCGTCACGTCCGGTTGCCAAGGTGACTGGTTCGCTAAAGCCCCACCCTTATGATGCAATCCAATGGCAAGTGATGTTTGCTATCTTTTCTTCCGGATCAAGCAACAAATCGCAAAAGAAAGCTCTCCAGACGCCTACGTAAAATAAAATGTTTCCGGGGTCAATCATGAATTTTCTGCTTCTATGCTACCGCTGGTGTAAGGTTTTCTCTCCCGTCTGGGCATTAAAAGACATCGGCGGGCTTTTTTGTTATTACACACTCGTGGCCTGGGAAAACTGAAGACGCTTGCCTGTGGCCAGCGATTATTGTTGCTACTTCCCTGAAGGTTTCTCATTTACTACTCTTTCCTGAAGCTTTGCCATTCACTCATTGTCATATACATTCTGAAGGGAGATCTAGGAGGTGCATTACAATCTCTTTTGAAGATCTCTTCCTTTTTAAGGGAGTTCTTTACATCTTGATCACTGATTCTCTTTTGTTCTCAAACTGTCTCGTCTTGCTTAGTGGTTTTATTCATGGTCCTAGCTTGAATTACCACCTGCACCCATTATTTTACCACCAAATACATATATAATAGGATGTGCTTGGCACTGATTTAAGTTTTTTTACAAAATTAATTTACTCCTAACGATTAATAAAAGAATTATTATATACAGATGAAGAAACTGGTGCTCGGAGAGGGTAAAAAACTTTTTAGAGGTCATACAGCTTGTGAATGATGGAGCCAGGCTCCAAATCCAGGTTGTCTGGCTGAACATTCCATGTGCTTACCTACTGCATTATGCTACTGTGTGACTCATGAATTTATGTTCCCAGTTCTGATTTCTCTGGGATCTATACCTGGATGTTCAAGTGAATTGTTGAGATCTCCTTTTTGATAATTTAAAAGCCCCTGCAAATGAAACATGTCCAAAACCACACTTAGGACTTTCTTCTCTTCATCCCACTACACATTTTCCTTTATCAGTGCTATCTCTAGAAAAAAAAAAAAAAAAACTTCCCTCTATTGAAGATGCCAAAATCCCAGTGTCATCCTTAACACATTCCTCTTTTTATTCCAAAATACATAATTCATCACCAACTTTTGCAGATTTTATCTTCTACATATCTTACAAGTCTGCTTTTTATTTCTGTTACTCCTACTGCAGAGCAAGCTTACTTTGTCTAGTGAAGCTTTAACTGATAGATTCATATCCACTCTTGTGTTCCTCTAAATGCTGCAGCCAGAGATGCCTTATGGAAACACTAATCTGATGGTGTCATCTCACTACATTAAAAACAATCAGTTTTCCACATTGTTCTTATGATAAGGATGAAAATCCTTGATTTTTTTTTTTTTTTTTTGAGACAGGGTCTCACTCTGTCACCCCAGGCTGGAGTGCAGTGACATGATTTCAGCTCACTGCCACCTCTGCCTTCTGGATTCAAGCAATTCTCATGCCTAAGCCTCCCAAGTAGCTGGGATTACAGGCACACACCACCATGTCTGGCTCTTTTTTTTTTTTTTTTTCGTATTTTTAATAGACAGGGTTTCACCATTTTGGCCAGGCTGATCTCTAACTCCTGACCGCAAATGATCTGCCTGCTAAAGTGCTGGGATTACAGGCGTGAGCCACTGCACCCAGCTAAAATCCTTGATTCTAATCAAGATGTTGAACTAGTACAGACTGCTGACCTCTGGAGAAATAAAAAAAGAGAAGTTTAGATTTTAGGAAGTAACAGCAACAACCACCACCAAAAAAAAAAAGCAGCTGTGAAAATTTCAATCTCTAGGAAACTTTCAGAACTGGTGTGTGTGTGTGTAGAGTGTTACAGGCTAAAGCCAAGGGCCACCATGGGCAGAAGAGGGTGGAGGAAATTATTTTAATTTTTCTCTTGCATCAGGTATTATCATTAACCACCCTTTGAAAATAAGCCTGTAGCAATAGCCAAGCTCCTGATATAGACAGGATAAAGTCAAGGTCGGAAAAACCCATGCTAAGGTGAGGCACTGATGAAAATAGATGCAGGATTACCTGCCAATGTTGGGAAGTTGTTACTCCATCCCCTCCACAAAACTGCCCTGGCTGGTACATTATAAATAGGTAACTTGACTTTTATCAATGTGGTCTTGCAATACAGTTTATAACTCATACCAGGGAAATTGCCTTTTGGAGTGGAAACTAATTGGAATGATCAGCAGTGGTTCTTTGAATTCCTTAGGATATATACCTTTTCTTCTAAATTCATTGAGAAATGCAGACTAAGGCTTAAATATCTTTCTTTTTCTTTCTTTTTTTTTTTTTTTTTTTGAGACGGAGTCTTACCCTGTTGCCCATGCCGGAGTGCAATGGTGCAATCTTGGCTCACTGCAACCTCCTCCTCCCGGGTTCGGACAGTTCTTCTGCCTCAGCCTCCAGAGTAGCTGGGATTACAGGTGCCCGCCACCAACCCCAGCTAATTTTTGTATTTTTAGTAGAGACGGGGTTTTACCATTTTGGCCAGGCTAGTCTCGAACTCCTGACCTCATGATCCACCCACCTCAGCATCCCAAAGTGCTGGGATTACAAGTGTGAGCCATTGCACCTGGCCTACAATTTTTTTTTTTCAGACAGAGTCTCGCTCTGTGGCCTAGGCAGGAATGCAGCGGTGCAATCTTGGCTCACTGCAAACACCACCTCCTAGTTTCAAGTGATTCTCCTGCCTCAGCCTCCTGAGTAGCTGGGATTACAGGCACATGCCATGCTTGGCTAAGTTCTTGTATTTTTAGTAGATATGAGGTTTCACCATGTTGGCCAGGCTGATCTCGAACTCCTGACCTCAAGTGATCTGCCTGCCTCAGCCTCCCAAAGTGCTGGGGTTACAGGTGTGAGCCACCACGCCTGGCCATCTTTCTTTTCTAGTACATATTAAGGCAGCTGAGGGCATATCCAAAGGAAACCATAAGCTGATGGGACCAAATAGGTGGGAAACATCAAGTACAATTACTGTTAAAAGAAAAAAAGCTGAATTTATATATTATGTGAAACAGAATAATTGGGTTAGATGAAATAAAAAAATAAGTATTAAAATTATTTTCAAGGACATAAAGGATGATATTAAATATGTGAAGCAGAAACAATCAAAAATTATGAAAAGCATAATTGAAATTAAAACAAAATATAAGGCAAGCATAATATAAATAAAGGCAAAGAATGAATTAGTCATTGGATGATCATCTTGAATAAATATTCCAGAAGGCAATGGAAAAGAAAATAGAAATAGAAAATATAAAAAGTAAGACAGGAAAAAAACACATAGAGAATGAAATAAAATCTGGATAATGGAAATCCCAGAAAAACTGTGGAGAAAACACACACACACACACACACACACACACACACACACACACACACAGAGAGAGAGAGAGAAAGAGAGAGAGAGAGAGAGAGAGAGAGAGAGAGGTATTAGGAAAAAAACTCAGAGGTAAAGAAAAATAAAAAGATTTTAGTTTGAAGGGGCTTTTATAATGCCAAACAGGAGAGGTAAAGAAAACTCAATGCTCAGACTAATTATAGTGGCATTTAACAGTATCAAAAGCAAAAATAAAAATTTAAAAGTTTACAGAGAGCAGATCACCTATAAAGAAACAATAATCCAACTAATAACCATATTTTTAATGGCAATGCTGAAGACAATGGAATAATGTTTTTTATGTTTTAGAGCAAAATACTTTCAGTTATAAAAATCAGCCAGTTGGTTGGTTCCAACCAATTGTCATTCATATGTAAGGATATTCTAAAATGCTCTCAGGTGTATAAAGTTTCACAATAGTTGCAATACAAAGACTCTGAAAGCACTCTTGAAGGAAGCAGTTACTTATGAGACAAAAATTCAGGAAATGGTCCAAGTGACATAGAAGGTTGGTGATCAAAACCTTGATAAAGTTTTTTGTTGCCTAAAGTTAGGCGTGGGTGATAGTCAAGAAATAAAAAGAAAAGTGTTTCCATAATAATGCATTGCTGTAATTCTAGATCTGAGCTGTCCAATACTGTAGCTACTAACCACATTTAGCTATTTACATTTAAATTTCTAGACCATAACAGCATGAATTAGGGGATAAGAGTGAAACCAAAAGGAAATTAGAACCTATTAAAATATAGATCTTGTCAGGTAAAAGGTACAGTGATAATTTTTTAAAATATGAATATGGGTCTTAACATCATAAAAACAAAAATAGAATGTAAAACTTTTTGAGCTGTGGAAAAAACTTATCTATCCAATATAAGAAAGTAAAAGGAGAAAGAAAAGACAAAGGCATACATTATAGGAAAACCATACAATAATATGGGAGAAATGGTTATTAATAAAGCAGTATCTAAAACAAAAGGATAGAAAAACATTATACCTGGAAAGATGAATTTAAAAAACAGACTGGAACTATTCACGACAGCAAAGACATTGAGTCAATCCAAATGCCCATCAATGATAGAGTAGATAAAGAAAATGTGGTACATATACCCCATGAAATACTATGCAGCCATAAAAAGGAACAAGATCATGTCATTTGCAGGGATATTGATGGAGCTGGAAGCCATTATCCTCAGAAAACTAGCACAGGAACAGAAAACCAAACACTGCATGTTCTCACTTGGGGGCCTACCAGGGGCATGAGGGGAGGGCGAGCATCAGGATAAATAGCTAATGCATGTGGGCCTTAATACCTAAGTGATGGGTTGATAGGTGCAGCAAGCCACTATGACACATGTTCACCTATGTAAGAAACCTGCACATCCTCCACATGTATCCCAGAACTTAAAAAAATAAAATAAAGAGGCTGTAATAGAATCACTAACATATGAAAAACTGATTTTAAAGCAAAAAATTGAGGGACAAACATGAGCTGGTAAAAGAACAAAAAAGAAGAGATAAAACTTTATTATTTTACAGATAGCCTCACACACTATTAAGCAACAACTGACAGAAATGAGTAGATTAATATGTCTACAAACGTCAAGGATGATTTTACACACCGATTTCTGAGAAATTAATAGTTGAAGCAGACAAAAAATAGGCATAGATATAAAATTTCTAAACAATACAATAAACCAGAACAAACTATTGGATATGTAAATAACTCAATAACTCTTTATTCATTGGAAAATTCACATTATTATTGCATTTTTTTTTTTTTTTTGTAGAAATAGGGTCTTGAATTCCTGGCTTCAAGTGATCTTCCTGTCTTGGCATCTTGAAGTGCTGGGATTACAGATGTGAGCTACTGTGCCCAGCCTTCATATTATTATTTACTATTTTGGCGGGGGGGGGTGGGGTGGGGTGGGGAAGACAAGTCTTACTCTGTCACTCAGGCTGGAGTATGGTGGCATGATCTTGGCTCACTGCAGCCTCTGCCTCCCGGGTTCAAGTGATTCCTAAGCTTCTTGAATAGCTGGAATTACATTATAGGAAAAACATACAATAATATGAGAGAAACTGTTATTAATAAAGCAACATCTGTGATAAGAGAATAGAAAATGTTATACCTGGAAAAATGAATGCACCACCACTCCTAGTTAATTTTTGTATTTTTAGTGGAGACGGGATTTCACCATGTTGACCAGGCTGGTCTCGAACTCTTGACGTCAAGTGATCCACCTGCCTCAGCCTCCTAGAGTGCTAAGATTACAGGCATGAGCCACCATGACTGGCTCTTCATATTATTTTTGAGCACACATAAAATGTGTATAAAAATGAAGGCTCAATGAATTCCAAAGGATCAATATTATATAGACTATGTTTTCCAACCGTAAATCAATTAAACTGGCAATTCAGTTAATAAAGACTAGTTTTAACACACATCTAGAAATGAAATGACCCATTATGAAATTAGTGTTACAAAAACAGATTAAAAAATGTTAATGCACACTCAAGTTACATGGAAAATTAATGTAATAAAAAACCACAGTAGACCCTGCTTATCCAACTTTGCCCTTTGTGCTTTCAGTTACCCACAGTCAACCATGGTTCAAAAATATTAAGTGGAAAATACCAGAAATTAAAAATTCACGAGTTTTAAATTGTGTGCCATTCTGGGTAGCATGATGAAATCTTCAGCTGTCCTTCTCTGCTCCACCCAGGGCGTGAATCATCCCTTTCTTTAGTATATCCCTGCTTGTTAGTCGCTTAGGTGACATCTTGGTTATCAGATCCACTGTCATGGTATCACAATGTTTATGATCAAGTAACCCTTATTTTACTTAAAAACGGCCCAAAGTACAGGAGTAGTGATGCTGGCATACCGTTCTATTTGTATTATTAGTTGTTGTTATTAATCTCTTACTATGCCTAACTTATAAATTAAACTTTATTATATGTATGTATGTATAAGAAAAAAAAACATAGCATGTATCCAATCTGGTACTATTCATGGTTTCAGGCATACACTGGGAGTCTTGAAACATATCCTCCACAAATATACTACTGTATATCAGTGAAAATCAGAAAAAAGAACATATTTGGCAAGGAGAGTACAACCAAATATGAAGTAAAATAAACACACTAGATGAGATAAATAGTTGAATGCATGCAGCTGAATAAAGAATTAGGAAACAGAAGAGAGTAAAGAAAAGTTGGAAAGGATAAAAAGAGAGCAAATGTAAAAATAAAAGTTAAGATTTGTGTAATATAGAAGTATAAGTTTCAACATCTGGAAAATAGGGTTGCAGAAAGACAGAAATAAAAACAAATACTTTTTAAATCTAAAAACTGTTTTTCCAGAATTTAAAAAAATAGAAAGATGTCAGTTGAAATGTGTCCTAAGGTACCAAGTAAGAGAAATAATAAAAAAAAAAAAAAAAAAAAAAACACCATGCCTTAAAAAATTGAAACTTGAATATCAAAAGGAGAAAAAAAATTAAAGCCCTTAGAGAGGAAAAATGTATTATTTTCTGCATAACAAATAACCTTATATTGAGCAGCTAAAAATAACAAATGTCAGTTAGGATTCTATGCGCAGCTTAGTCAGATCCTCTGCTATAGGGTCATTTACAAGGCTGCAATCAAGGTGTTGGTCAGGGCTACTGTCTCATCTGAAGGCTCAACTAGGGAAGGAGCCAATTCCAAACTCTTTTGTTGTTGGACGGAGAGATTCAGTTCTTGCAGCAGTTGGACAGAGGGCCTGTGTTTCTTGCTGGTTGTTGGCCAAAGGCTGCTGCCCTTAGTTCCTTGTCACATGGGCTGCCAAACATAAACCCAACTGGACATTAGTTAAAACATTGAAAACAGATTTTATTCAATAACTACTGATAGTAAGAGAAACAGCTGAGTTCCACTTTTATTTGTGCAGAGGTGATTTGAAGAGAAAATGGGGAACCCATGACCAGAGGCTCAAGAAAATTCAGAGGAGTAAAAAATTACAAAAGATTGGTCAGCACAAATGCATTTAGGCCAGCTGTGTCTGCTCTCTGGCAGTTACTGAAGTTAGACTCTATTTTCTTACAGAGACTGAGAGAACGGTATCTTATCCTTCCTGATGACTGCATTTCAAAGGAATGTCCTTCAGTTTCTTGAGAAAGATATTTCTGAATTGTAAGAGATACATATACATTTCAAAGGGAAATGAAAAGAGTTCATCATTAGAAGCCCTTTTTAGTAGATGCTCTAAGAAAGGACTTATCATCAGGTGTTGGCGAGAGCAAACAGCAAATTCTTGTAGCAGCATTGAGCTTTCTCAGGCAGGCGTTTTAATGGGAGGCTGAAGTCATCTTAAGGACATGGCCTTATCTCTAAAAAGCAATGCTAGAGTTTGGATATCTTCTAGGGCAGAGGTTTGGACAGAGTTGTTACAGCCAAGAGTGCTGTAGTTTCCACATCCTCCCCAATTTGGCAGCTTTCTTTATCAAAGCTCACAAAGAAGAAAGTCTAGTAGTAAGATGAAGGTCGTAATCTTAATGTAGCTTAAGTATAGAAATGACATCCTATCACCTTTGATGTATTCTATTGGTTACAAGAAAGCCACTAGGCCAGCTACACTTAAAAGGTAATGATTACATAAGAGTTTAAATACCAGGAGGTGGGAATAATCAGGAGCTGTCTTAAACTTTGCCTGCCACAAAGAGCAAGCATTTAAAAAAATCAACCTGATGCAAGAATACAATGAAATTTTAAGCTGCTAAGGGACAATTGAAAAAAGGTAAAATTATGAGTCATGCAAAAATAAATGAACATGTGTGGTTTTTTTTTCCAGCCTTTTTGTTGTGGCAAGGACACAACAAAAATACTTCAAGCCAATATCCTTGATGAATATCAGTGCAAAAATTCTCAAAAAAATACTGGCAAATCAAATCCAGCAGCATATTAAAAAGCCTATCCACCATGATCAAGTAGGCTTTATTCCTGGGATGCAAGGTTGGTTCAACATATGCAAATCAATAAATGTGATTCATCACATAAACACAACTAAAGACAAAAACGTGATTATCTCAATAGATACAGAAAAAGCTTTCAATAAAATTCAATACCCTTCATGTTAAAAACCCTCAATAAACAAGGTATTAAAGGAACATACCTTAAAATAATAGGAGTTCTATATGACAAACCCACAGTCAACATCACTATTTGGGCAAAAGCTGGAAGCATTCCCTGTGAAAACCAGCACAAAACAAGAGTACCCTCTCTCACCACTCCTATTCAACATAGTATTGGAAGTCCTGTCCAGTGCACTCATGCAAGAGAAATAAATAAAGGACATACAAATAGAAAGAGAAGAAGTTAAACTATCCCTGTCAGCAGATGGCATGATGCCATATTTAGAAAAGCCTTAGCCTAAAAGTGCCTTCAGCTGATGAACAACTTCAGCAAAGTCTCAGGATACAAAATTAATGTACAGAAATCATTAGTATTTCTATATACCAACAACAGTGATGCAGAGAGCCAAATTAGGAATGCAATCCCATTTACAAAAGTATCGGAATACAGCTAACCAGAGAGGTGAAAGATCTCTACAAGGAGAACTACAAATCAGTACTGAAAGAAATCAGAGCCGACACAAACAAATGGAAAAACGTTCCATACTCATGCATAGAAAGGATCAATATAATTAAAATGAACATATTGCTCAAAGAAATTTATAGATTCAAGGATATTCTTATTAAACTACAAAAGATGTTCTTCATGGAAGTAGAAAAAACTATTTAAAAATTCATATGAAATCAAAAAAGAACCTGAATAGCCAAGGCAAGCCTAGGCAAAAAGAACAAAGCTGGGGATATCAAGCTACCAGATTTCAAACTATACTACAGGCTACAGTAACCAAAACAGCATGGTACTGGTACAAAAACAGACACATAGACCAATTGAACAGGATACAGAGCCCTGAAATAAGGCTGCACACCCATGGTTATCTGTTCTTCAACAAAGCTGACAAAAGCAATAGGGAAAAACCTCTTTTATTAATACATGGACTGGGATAACTGGCTAGCCACATGCAGAAGATTGAAGCTAGGCACCTTCCTTATACCATATACAAACTCAATGCAAGATGGATTAAGGACTTAAATGTCAAACTCAAAACTATAAAAATCGTGAAAGACAACCTAGGCAGTACCATCTGGGACATAGGAAAGGGGAAAGATTTTATGCAAAGACATCAAAAACAATTGCAACAAAAGCAAACATTAACAAATGGGATCTAACTAAACTTACAGCTTCTGCACAGCAAAAGAACTATCAAGAGATAGTTGCTATCCATCATTTTGGATTATAATTTCCAAATGCAATATCAGGTTTTTTGGAAATTTAGGTTAATTTTCTAGTGTTTTTTTAAATAAGTCTTTCATTATAGATTTATAAAAATTAAAAGTCTAGTCTTTCATTCTTCCATAGAGAATTTGCATTTTCTTTTAAAAATAAGATTTTAAAAATTAAAGTATTATTTATATGCAATAAAGTAGAGAAATATTAGTACACAGCTCAGCAAATTTTCACTTATGGACACATCCATGTAGAACATTGTCGGGGACCGGCACGTCTGCCAGGAGGCTCCCGGCCTGTGGGAGGCCTCACCCCAACTCGGAGATGTTCACAACCTGGAGGAGAGAGTGCGCGGAAGAGAAAACAGACAGACAGACAGACAGTGGGGTCTGGAGGACTACCCTGGCGATGCCCGTAACATGCCAGAGTAGCAGGTTTATTGTGTGCATAAGTCTGATTATATACCTTTTAGTTCTTCATTGATGACACAAGTTACATTAAA